>DWJZ01005341.1:0-14178 GCA_018249125.1 Asbolis capucinus | reverse complement strand
ATTCCTGCTCATCACAGAAAAGTTTGACCTGGGTGGGAATCGAACCCACGACCTCCGGTGTAGCAGTCAGGTTCACTGACCACTAGACCAACCGGCCTGTCAGATAGTATGAGTATACAAGCACATTCATTTACCCTAACCCCTGGTTTAGCTACTTAAAACAAGATGGCGCTGATGGCATGTTAAAAAATGACAAAGGCTATCGACAGCTAACCAATATGCCCTCGCGAAACATTTTGACAAGACCCAATTATACTGTCGTTTTGCAAAAGTCGCTAGACAAGGCCTCGCATCACTGCGGGACGCCATCAGACTTAAATCAGGGAGAGATAAATCTCTCATAAGGCCTCGCTCAGTTTGAAAGCGTTTTCATACTAATTTTATTCGTACGAACATATCAGAACTTGCACGATTCCTGGTGTACTTTCGACGATATCAAACAAAGGTAAAAACATTTTTCACCCCTGTATCTATTTAATAATGTAAAAGTTTATAATATGAAATCAATGCAATATAAATGGCGGACTTAATATTGAAATTATATAGAAGTCAACACCTCATTATGAAATTATAATAAAATAATGAGATCAATCGTACAATTTAATTCAATGATTATTTGACACAAAAACATTTGATCGGCCAAATGACGAAAAACAATGACGAAAAAATTATGAAAAAGCCATACTCTTACATGTACTAAATTCGCATAGCCACGATCGTACGTTTTCGTACGATACAATTTCGAATCCAAAGTGAGCGTTGCCTTATTCTGATGCACAATGATTCGCAGTTTTTAATGCAGATCGTATCTTCCATCAGCGGTGCAGTGATTATGCGTTTTGCATTGCCCCATGTTTTATGGTGTTTGTTGTGATTATGGAATAATGAAGGGAAATCCAGGCTGATGGGGCGTGCAGAGATAGCATCTGTTGCTTTTGTTCAAAGGGTATTTGAAGTATTGGCGACGTAGGGGGTAAAAGTGACCATGTTGAAGGTTCAATAATCGCATTCAATCTTGAAGGTTTCGGTCAAGTCCTGTCTTTAACCTGTCAGCAATATCGAATTGATGTATTCATAACTTTGCAGATGTGCTCAAACACAACAGCACATTTGATATTTACAATACTTACGTATGAATTATACTACCGTTTTCGGAAAAGAAGTAGCGAAGGAAACTCTTCAGCATTTTTTTTAAGTTTTCGAATATGTATACGATTATCTACTATTTCCAAGAATGCCTGCTATTACCATATTCAAAGACACTACTCCTTTGTACAGTAAAGAAGTAGTGTCAATGAATTTGGTACCTTTCTCTGTAAGACATGATTTTATTTGCTTCTTAAATATTTCTATAAGTAAGTCAAGATTGGACTTTGGCATTTTTTACGATTACCAATGAAATAAAGGACTCTTAGATCAATGCTATATTTTATCTATAATTATAGATGAGATAGATAACTCTCAAAGCATGAAATAAACAAGAGAACGCCGTGGTAGTGCAGACCCGTTTGTTATAATTGCAAAGTATAATTTTTAATGTTACTTGAATTATTGATATAGTTAGGGCATGTATTTATCGTACCATTAAAGTATTTCAAATAAGAGTACAAAATACCTAGAATTATAGATCAAAGCAAATAAAAATAAATAATTGGGCGCAGTGGGAAGCCAGCTTTAGATATTGGCGTATAATTATTTTACTAATAAAATAGAATCTCCACGTAAAATAAATGGAATTCAAAAGAATTTCTGTAGGCTCTCATTATTCAAACAATCAAAGTTGGGCACTCAAAAAGACACAAGGAAGGGGCAAAAGAGGACAGGAGAGGGGAAAAGAGTACTTATTGTTATTGAATAGCCCCCAACGATCAAATTAGCGGTGCGGTGTGGTTGGACGTCGTTCCGCACGTGCGATGTGGAAAACTTTGATGACGTCATCATTATCTTAGATCAACAATAAAAGATTTCGAATGTTTGTTTTTTTTAATTCGATGGATTTAGGGTTCGATGGATTTAATTCGATGGTTTTCGAAACCCTTACTGTTTCATTTTGTCCATTCACACCGTATCGCCGAGTTCCTTCGCACCAGCACAGTCGTTCGTCATTATCATCATATCGTTTATTGGTCTTAGTCTAAAATGGTATTGGTGATTTTTAATTTTAACCAAATTAGGTTAGGTTTTAGGTAACACGAGATGGTGCTTGCGATGTTCCACGCGTCTCAAAACTGAAATTGCAAAATCCTAAATTTGAGAGCGGTACCCCAAAGACCTATACTGCCAGGAAAAACACCTGCGGCAGTTAAAGTCATCCAGCATAACAGCACTAAAGCAGTTATGCAACAGCATTACAGCAGTTAGAACCCAGGATAACCTGACTAAACCGACCTAAGATCTAATGTCACGTGATTTTAGATATTAATGATTTTTGGCATTGTTAGAGTAACATTTATTTATAAACGCTAACACATGAACATCGCTACTATTTCTTGTGTCGCAAATGTCTCGGGTAGGTACTTATACACATACCTTACTCTTACCAAGAATCGAACCCAGAATCCTCTGAATTCCAGGCTAGGCCACATCCACCTAACGGCACATTATTTTAATAGTTTTCAAAAAATATTCGTACACATTTACCCCACAACTGTTTTACTATTAGTATTTATAAAAAACTGTTCTGAAGTATATCAACAATTAGTTAAACTGCGTACGAAGGGGATGTTTAAAAGCGATTCACTTAATGACAAAAGACAAGCCATCTGTTTTTAATCTTAATTAGTGTTTTTGTATTACAGAAATAGAATAACATTATAGGCGGTAGAAAGTATACAGAAGTGCTCATAGTTTGGCGACGTATTTCGATCGTAAGTGATCGGGCGAGTTACGCAACAGTTGACTCAACCGAAAAGGTGTAGTAATGAGCAGTGCTGTGCCTCGGAGGGCACGTAAAGCCGTTGGTCCCGTTTACCATTACATATCAGTACATTAAGCCATGTCGGAGGTCTTATAGTGATATAAAACCTTTTAGTTAATTGATTGCTGGCTGCCAACCTCTCCTCTAATCCGTACTGAGACGATGTGATGAATCCTCTAGACTTCCTCAGTTCTGAGGAAGGACACTTGCTTAGAACGACTTAAAAATAAAAGCTTAAAACGCTGTAATAACACTACGTTTATAAATGACAAAAAGAATTTATTTCGGTTAAATGGTCATCGGGCTGATTCAGATAATCGAAGCAGATAATCTTAAATCCAAACAAAACGCGACATTTTTAACTTACAACAGCTTGAGCATAAAATTCAGAATAGCTACATCGTGAATAAATAACTCGACGTTAAACAAAGGAGGCCCCAAAGCCGTAGGGACGTTAGCTCAAACAGAACTACCCCCTACCCTCGTCTTGCCTCTTGCCTATTCCCGGATGCTCGTCCCACTTCAGGTTTTCTTTTATTCCTTACCTACTCTTATGTTTATTTTTGTTTTCCGTTAGCCAGCGGAAATAATAGCGCTGGTTTTATGCGGATCTTCCGTTTCTTGCCTCTGTGATTCTGAAATAAATATACCTACGTTTTTTGCTTCTATGATTTTCAAGTCGTTTAAATTGTGAATATAGTTTTTTTATTCTCATAAAGACATAAAAGGGGTAGTAAAATGGTTTAAACGTACGGTCTCCTTAAATGGAAAATTAAAAGTACGTACAGGATTCGAACCCATTTTCGAATCCTGTACCTTCGACGATTCCTGTGCCTAAGAACCCATGTTGGAATCTTGTACCTACAACGCCGCCCCTACATATGTATGAACCCATGTTCAAATCCTGTACGCACTTTTAATTCTCAGGATATAACGGTTGACCAGGAATAAGACCGGCTGCATCATGTGCGTTCGGAAGCGCTTGAGAAACCATTGTCTCTAACTACCTTCCAACTGCGTCTTATACAGCTTAACTCAATAATTCGAATCGATTCGCTCGATCGAAACAAGTCCCTGGTCTATGCTACACTTCACTATTGTACTAAGTTCACAGTTCATCCAACATAATATTTTCCAGAACTCATTTAATATCTTGGAGATTAATAAAGCTTTGTCCGTCAATGGAGTCCACAAAAGTGCGAAGCCACAGCTCCAGAAAGATTTATAAAGCTTACGGCACTCACACCTGCTTTGTCGCTAATGGACGCCCTAATCTCTGGACAAGGGAAAATAGTGGTAAAAGGGAAATATGACGTAAGGTCTCTTAAGGATTATTGTGTGTTTTGTTTTGAATGGAAGAAATATTTTTGGTGAATGCGAAATATGGAAAGTAAATAGGTAAAAGTTTGCACTGACCCGTGAACCTGTCACTCCCTGTGTCTAGAATAGCACATAATGGCATACATCATGCGTTATATCTGTAACCCGTTGCAATGATCTACAAATCTATGATTGCCCATATATAACGAACCAATACTTGCACCCAAAAAATTGTCCGTCATAGAGTGACGTTTACGTGATTTTTAAATTTATTGCATTTTTGGAATGATGAAAATTCGATGAACCAATGGTGCCCAACTCTGTCGATACCTGATTAGATGACGTTGAAGTTTGAGAACCTACAAGATACGAGCACGACAATTATGACTGACCTGACCTAAAAACGCGACAGTCATTTCAAAGTAAGCTACTAATTCCGTAGAAACTAGAATAATCTCACATCCACGCGATTGAGCGATATTGCAAAAATTAATGTCCAAGCTATATTACTTACGTAGGGCTGGCACCTGCTAAGCGTTGCGTTTAAAAAAAATTACCTGAGTTTTATATACATTTATATTTCGCAATTGAATATTGCAATTGAAAAATATTTTCAAGTAAATTTATAAAAAGCATCACAATAAGCAAATAAAATTTTCCATTGATAGAGAATTTCTAGAACTCAAATCGTAATTGTGTACGTTTTTCCACATATCCTCATCGATCAAGGAATCCTGAACTATTGCCAGCCCTACAGGAAAGCTAATCTTTATCTTGCATCGAGACAATCTACCAGCTTCTCAGTCATGTGTAAATTAATGTATTGCTAGTGCAAATTGCTTTGATACCAGTACAGTTATGAAGGTACCATTCTGTTTTTGTTGGCGGCTATCTTCTCTCGGATCATTTGTTTTTTGAACAAAAGCTTCATCTGATTCAACTTCCTAGTTTACATCGTTATTATTTATGCCCTTAACGTAAGACAATTTCTAAGAAGTTAGTTAAGAAATACTTGCGAACAAATAACAATTTATGAATATCATTTTCAAGTTCAATTTTTTTTTCATCTAGATACTTGTCTGTTTAAGAAAGTTGTTTTTTTTAACCCACCAAGATTCTCACATTTGCTTTGTTAAGATTAACGGCGAAACGGCGTAAGAAATTCAGCACGAAATTAAAAATTTACAGTTGTTTCGATTTATCCGAATGCCCATGATTCAAGAGAAGAGTGAATAGGAATTTACTAAGTTAGTGTGTCCAACATCTTAGACATCATCACCACTTTCCATCACGTGGGATCGATGTCAACCATTAACTTACTCTATGTAAAAAAAAAGGTAAAACTAATGCTCCATTTGACTTTAAGTTTAGGACTTAAGGTTAAGACTGTGTTTTGAAAGCCTTTGAATCCGTAGAACTATGTTTAGATGCGGTTCAATTTGGAGGGATCCTTACAGTGAAATGTATACCTTTACATTTCAGTGAATATTCGACTTCGAGGACCGAAGCAAGCCTCCTTGTGGCAACCGAATTTTTTTGATTCGATGACGTGTAAATATTTCTACAACTTTCTACCCTTGAGTTACGAAGCATGTAATAGGCATCTCAGCATTTGCGATGTACATCTTCCAAAGATTCTTTTCATGTTTCTAACAGCGAACTGGAATGGACGCGAAAACGAAAAGTTACATCCGTTTCCACCCAGTTTGAGCTGGAAATAATTGGAGGAGATTCGAGCTAACCGGGCGGTAACAAGCGGGTAAGGCGGTCTGTACCCGGGCTTGGAGCGCATCCGGGTACCACCCGGGTAACGAGACGGAGAGCAAAAAGCGGTAACGAGGACGCAATGACGTTCTCAAGACGGATCTATTTATACAGAGATTTAAAGAGTTTAAGCTCAGTCGTTATTTGTGTCAGTCAGTCAAATAGGCAAGTTTATAAATTAAGGAGGTAAAATTATTTTACTGCAAAATATTGCGCACTACAACATTATATATTTCACATGATTCTATGGTTCTCTCAAATTCCACAAATATGCACTTTTTAGCAGCATGTTAAAATGGTCTCTACGCCTTCTGAGTTACGAAGAGATACCCAGGTTCAGGAGTGGGACATTAATTAGTCAAAGACTGTGATGTTACCTATTAGTACCTACCCCTTACCTGTACATTGCTGTATACAAGGCATATACGAAAGGGTGCTGGTTAATACATACCAGTAACGAATACTTGCCTACTCCTACAATAACATCAGGCATAGAACGGGATCAATCTGATATAAAAACATGTTTCAAAATAGAATTAAGTCAAATACCCTTAATATTGTGAATCTGTCTGATTCTATTTTATCTCCTAAACCAAAACCAGAAAAAGTAGATACAACTCAATCGTTTACTTCTACATATGTTACTTTATCTTTTTTCTTCCATCTTTATTGAATGCAACATCTTTTTTATCTCAAAGAAATTGTTCGTAGCTTAATTTCCTTGCCCACAACCGGTTTGTGCTGGAAATAATTGGATGAGACTCGATCTAACTGGGCGGTAACAACAAGGCTGAAGTCGTTCTAGACCCGGGTTTTTGCCGGGTAAACCGGGTATGCGGACAAGGAAAACCCGGGTAACGAGGTGGAATGAGGAAAGAGCGTAGAATGCAACGGAGCTTGCGTACTCGAGTAAGATGTCTGCTTTTGTTGGTAAGTTGGAGCAAATTTTGTATTTTGGAGCAAATATTTGGTGATATTTGTGACAATCAGAATAGAAAAATATAGGAATACTAGTTTCTCTCCACGACTTCGCCTGAGTGGTGCCTATATAGATAAAAAGTAGATAATATGTTGTTCTAGACTATAATCAATACCTGTGACAAATTTAATTCAAATCCGTATACAATAGTAGGTATAGAAGTGTCTGCGTGAAAGAGACACATTTATCCATCCATCCATCCATCCGGAATTAATCTATACAAATCCCAGGGTAGAGTCTGCCTGTCCCAGCCATATTATGGATAGGATAAGCCCATGTTCATGGATAATGAGAGTAAAAAAGAAGATTGAAGCTGCATTCGCTCGAAGCCTTGCGCTGACCTCAGAGATCAGGAGAGCTAATCGACTGCGGGCGGTGAGTACGAAAATGTAACTTGTGGACTTCGGTGTTCCGGAAGGCTCGTTAAGCTTTCAGGATTGAAAGCTTAAATCCTGGTTCTAAGAAAAGATAAAGGTAAAACCATGTTCAAGAATGCGGGTGGCGTAAATCTGCCGAATCTTGTGTTAGTTAGTAACCTTTCCAAAAATGCTTGAAGAAGCATGATGTAGCTCTAAGCTTTCGTAGTTATAAAAGACCAACAATAGTAGGAATTTAGCTAACTGAAATCAATATGTGCTTCGTGTCTTCGTCATTGCAACCCTCATCTTTCCCACTACTGGGCTCGAGTCTCCAGGAACAATGTAAGGGGCACAGTGGACTGGCCAAGTGCGAATTGTGGGATTTCCCACACCTTCGAGAAGTTTATGTCGTACTCTCAGGAGAGCACATTTCCTCATGTCTTTCTTCATCAAAGCAAGTGATAAGCTTCAGATACGCACATAGCATTTGCAAATTAAAGTTGGGCGGAGGGTTTGAACTCAAAACCCGATCAAAAGACCAACGTTCAAACAATTATGTATATGATTTTAATCTCACTATCAATGCCAAGTTACGGTAGTCACGATGTATGTTTTTCGCTCCGATATTTCGACCCAGTTGCAAGCATCATGGTTCTGGTTGATGGACATATATCGTGAGTACCCGTAACATAGCGTAATGTTCACGATATAAGAATTATAGGTACCTATCCTATAATAGTTCTATTAGTGCATTGTGTATTGAAAGCACTACAGAAACAGCGGTCTACTGTTGTGTTTGTTCGTCCAACCGTACGGGACGGAAATTGGGGATGCTCGTTGTTCGACCGAACCTACGATTTGAGCGCCAATGTTTTCACCTACTTACTTTAATTATGCGTTTGCGTACATGCAGTGTATTTAAGAAAAATAAACCTATAGGTGAGATGGTTAATAGAAGTGATGGTGACTCAGTAATGCTGTGGGTACTGACTCCATAGTACTGAGAGAAGGGTGTATTAGTAGTAGTGTCTAGGGTAGGGGTAACCAACCTTTTGAATTAAAGAGCCAAATTTAAATTTGAATTTTGCTAGAGGGCCGCACATATGTAGATTAGCATTATTTATACTTGATCAAATCTACCCAATGTTTTAGAGTTGCTATGTAAAGTTTTTATGTATTTGCTCAATTTTTGTATCATAATGTTTTTTATGTTGTATTATTTTATGTTTCGACACAGTATCTGACTTTCTAAGCTTAAAAAAATCCAATTTAAAAATGCTCAAAAGGCTGTATGCGGCCCGCGGGCCGCGGCTTGCTCACCTCTGTCTAAGGCGTTTTATTAAATGCTTTATAAATTGTTCGTGCCTTCGTAAGGATGGGAGTCTTCAGGAGATGAGAGAATAGGTATCTTCTAATTTAGTGCATCCAACATCATAGATAGTGTCCTAGATTCCATCAGGTGGGCAAGTCAAACATTAACTTATTCAAAGTAAAAAGTCAAAAGAAATCTTGAAACAAACCAACGTCATTATAAAGAAAGCGAATGACGCAAACCTTTTACAAATAGAGCTCATTCTAAATGTAATTTATAGTAATATATTCAAGAAATTTAAGTTTTATTAGTTGTTATAATAAAGTATCAATTACTAAATCCCTAGTCATAATTCTCACAACATGTATCCAGTAAAGATACAAGTTAAAAGGTTCCCATTACATTTTGTTCCCGTACTGATATTAAAGAACGTAATGGCCCACACACCAAACAGATTTTATTGAACCAATTCGATCAATATTAAAAATGTCGTAAATACGTCTTCGGTTTTGAGAACCGACAATCTACCAATGTTTACTTACAAATTACTAATTTACAATTTTATCAATCGAATACTGTAACATTCACTTTGAGGTCTGTTGTAAATTCCATTTGTAATCTGTTGTGAACATGTTTAAAAATGGAATGACATACAAAATGGCGGAGCCCGCTAAACTTGCTTCGATGACAGGTCAATATAGCTTTACCAATTAGGTATGCAATAATTGGATTACACATAATAGTGGACATTTATTCATATCGTTTGTATATTGTAACGATGAACTGGTTTCATTTCAACTGGTTTCATGAACTGGTTTCGTTTCATGGTATTAAAGCATCAGAACTTACAATGGATCTACCGCACTGCAAATTCAGTTAGGGAGACAGTCAATTCAAAAGGGTTTAAACCAAACAAGTCACCCTCGATTTCGGACTTTACGATCATTGTGATAAAGACGAGAATGGAATGACTTACAATATCGGTTACATCAAAGACGTTAAACTCAGGATATGGGATTGAGATTCCTGATCTGACTAGTAATAAACTTACTTCAGCTTAAAAGAGGTTTCAAAAGAACGAATAAAGAAAGCGAAATGTTTTTATTAAAATCGTTGCGGACGGAAGAGAGGGGATTTTTAAAATGACACCCGATGGTGTCTTGTTTTTAAACATGGCCGACAAATTTCGGTGTTTATTGAGTTTTAAATTCGGCAACCAGAGTTTGGTTTTGCATAAAACATTGCATGATTGTGTTTTCGGAGTTTTTCATCATAATAACTCTGTGCTAAGAAGATGGGATTGTTAGAAGTGGCGTGAGATTTTTGTTTCTGTGCTCTGAAAATAGACAGAAATCAGTATGTGTGTATAATCTGTTTATAATCTTGCAAACTACCAAGGAGTATCTTTCTCCTTAAAGTTCTATGTCCAGCGGTGGCATGATGATGTGAATGAAGTTTGTTGTCATTATATGATCAGAGTCATACTTGACTCGAATTTGATGATGTGTCAACATCAGTAGGTAAATGAGGTGATGAAATGAAATGATGATCTGACGATATTTCATCATTTGCCAACTGAAATGCATTTAAAAATATTGTTTCAAGATCACTAACAGTACTTTTGTGTTTAAAAATTAGTGTCTTTTAATTTCACTCAGCAAAACTTCCTATAGGTACAAATTCGATATGGATTTTTTACCTAACGAAATTGACAAGTTTGTATGGTAATAATTTCAGATCGAATCTGCACCAACTATAAGTATCAGATAGTGCAATAGAATCCAGTACAGTTTAAATTATGAATAAATGTAAGTTTAATAAACATTATCTCAATGACAAATCGCCTAGTATTGTCAGCCTCTTTGTCCGTAGGTAATAATCTGAAAACCATTTGTACTGACTATTATCAAAGATATCATAATGTATTGGGTAAGGGTTTAGCTGTTTTCTAATAGTTCTGGTCATTGATAAGTTTAAGATTAATATAGTGTTTGATAAACTGAGTCTTTCACGGCCGCCATCTAGTGTAAATCTCTGTAACTAAATCCAATACTAACTATAACACTAATACTAATATAACAATATTAAATCAATAAATGACTCCACCAGTTGTTTAAAAAAATTATTTTATTGATGTTAATTTTATTTGTTATTTATATTTTATTTAATTAATTAATTGTTTTTAATTTTTTTTATTTAACTGGTTGAAACCTACCTGTACTTCTAAACACCTGCTAATCTTTAGATTTTTCGAAAGTTATATAAATTTTTTCGAAAGCGGAATGTTTATAAATTCCATTACTTAATTCAACAAACAGCAATTGGAAATTATGAGGTACTAGCTTTTCCCGCGACTACATCTGCGTGTGGAAGTTTTCACTCCCTCCACGGGAAGACACAGACACAGAAATCTCAAAAACGCTTGTACAATTCTTTTTTATCACTTGCACAATTGTAAAGTTTTATGACTTTAAAATCGACGATGACGAACTTTCATCCCCCTATTTCAAAACATTTTTCGTGATAAAAGTACCTTTATTCTTTAACGTTCTAATTATAAAAATTAGTTAAAATTGTGTAGCACAGACCTGCACATAATTTATGCAAGACTAAAACTCGCACAAAACTAAAATAGAAATCTGCCAAGTGTGAATAAGATCCATAGATTAAAAAAAACAATAAATAATTACTTTTTTAGTAAATTTTTAATGTTATTTTGGCTAAGTACCATTTATTTCATTTTATTTTTATTTAAGTACTTTAGACTTAAGAACGTCAAATATTTTGAATATACCCACCGTTATGTTAAGGCACATTAAAACGAAGAAACGGCGAAAAACCTTACTTTTCGTTTCAGATCAAACTTAATAGATATTTCCCTGTTTCTCCGTATTTCCCGAGAAAAAAAAATATTTTTTCGAAAAACCGATTCCAAGATTCGATTTTTTCTTTACATCTATTTGCGTACGGAACTTTAAACAAATTCCTTGAAGCTTAAAAGAATCTGTTAAAATAGTAATAACATTTTTAGGCCGTAAAAAGAAACGGCGAAAAAAACTTTACATTTCATTTTAGATCAAACTTCAGAGATATTTCTCTGTTTCTTCCTTCTTCTCTAGAAAATTTTATCAATTATCCGAAAAACTATTCATCAATTCGATCCTATCTTTTCACGTATCACGGAACCCAAAACATTCCTTGAAACAAACTAAAAGAATCTGTTACAATAGTAATTCACAAAAAAGCCGTTTTTCACCTGATCGGCCATTGAATAGACAAAAGGCGAGTGTTTATAGAGAAAAGAAGTATTTAGATCCGGGTGCCAGCTAACACTAAACAGGGTAGCTTGTTTGTTATCTTCCTACGTATCTATATACATTTATTGTAATGTCCGTCTGTGTGAACATCAGAAAGTCCGCTGTTTATTTCAAAGATGTTAAGAAGTGGGTATTACTTTTATTCGTGGACTATTATTAAACTTGTGTATTCTTGTTTTGTGCCTTATATATACTACACACGATCCGGTAGTTCAATAACTAAATAAATATCCCAGGATAACATACATGGCTGTAACAAGCTTAACCTTGTGCTATGGTGATCATAACTAATAAACATACAAAATATATTTGTAAATACATACTTAAAATATCTATATTTTTATTACACCTACACACAGAACAAACAGCTTGTCAAAGTAAAATTTGTTCTGGATGTGGATCGAAGTCCCAACGCCCGGCCTGGAAGTCAAATGCGCTAACCACTAGACCAACGACTAAGTCATAGCTAGTTTGAATGTAGAAGAAGATATGGATTTATTTAATGTTCCTGTGGTTTGAGCCTATTGTAAGGAATTGAGTTAAAAGACAGCGGGCTCGAAAAGAGGATTAATTTCTAATGGCAAAAAGTTCATAATTGCTTCATAAGGCACGCAAAAACGACAATCCCGGTTGTTAACGTTAGATAGCAATCGTTAAGTCACGTCGGATGCCTTCGGGCAGCATAAAACCTTCCAACATTAGGGATTCTAATGTTGGAAGTCCAATGCCTCCATCAATCCTTATTGGAGCAGCGTTGTGGAGTATACTCTAGGTCTCCACGGCATGAGGCGAGACCTTAGTAGTGGGCTATGAATATTCATAGGTCTTTTTTTGCCTCCAGTTTTTTTTTCTTTGGCCTAAACTACGAGTACCTAGGTTCCTTAGCCTAAGCAATATTCTTGCAAAGCCAATCACTTGTAAGATCAGCATTGTCTACCAAGACTTTAGGCAAAACCGTGATTATGGATTTTAAATCCAATTATGAATTTTAAATCTGTAATCATTTATAAGATATCTCAATAAGAATGTATGAATATTACGTAAGTACTCTGACTATCATAAAGTGAGCTCGATGTTCCTAGAATTAAATAAAACATTCTAACTTTGACTTTGAAACCAGAACTCGGCTTTTCAAAAGACCGTTTACAAACCGTATCGTGTGTAGCCAGCCTATCTCAACGGTTGGAATCGGATAAAAATAAACATTTACGTTTGACCGGGCATTGTTGATGGGAAAGGTTAATATCGCTGTAAGTAGCGCACGTGGAGATAGGTGCCGATTTATTAATTGATTTCTCTATATGTGATCGACTTGTTTTGGTTATGCAAGCATTGCAACCCATATTAATTCCACTACTGGGCTGGGGTGAACTCAGGGGTGCAGGTATACTCACAATGTTTTCTTTCACGGTAGCAAGTGATAATCAACTTGTGATACGCACACATATTTGGAAATAGGAGGTGTGCGCCGTAGTATTTGACTCCAGGACCTCCAGTTCGAGAGACCAAGGTTCAAACCACTAGGCTATCACTGCTTGCTATGCAATACTGATAATAATATTAATAAATTGGATTTTTATTCGTTAATAAAACCGATGACAGATAGGTATTGTCTACAGAGATATTAGGCTTTATCATAGATTTTTTTCAATACATATATAGTTTACTCGTAATTTCATAGGTGATATAAGGACTTTTTATTGTTTAATTTTGACTTTCGTTTGGTTCCTCTAAAGGAATAAATGCATAGAATTTCAAATGAATTTCATTTCTTGTGCATTGAGATAGAGAGAGAGAGAGAAGTCATATAATAGGTACATATCTATTGATATCATTTAAATCTTAAAATAATATTAATTATGATTTTCAAAGTTAATCTAAAAATACTTATTTCATGTACTCATTTTCAGTACACCTATGAACACCATTTTTTGGAAACTACCACCATTCCACGAAAGGTGTCATAACAAAGAAAAAAAAATTAAAAAAACACATCTACCATCTACGATTAGGATTTTCAAACGTTTTTATTGAAATAAGTATGTACTAGAGTTTTCGTGGACTGTTTTTGACTATTAGCTCTTACAATATTGAAATGTGTTGGCCTATTTCAATGGTGCATCCAATAGCCTCGGTAGCGCAGTAGGCAGCGCGTAAGTCTCATAATCTTAAGGTCGTGAGTTCGATCCTCACCCGGGGCAATCTTTTTT
>DWJZ01005340.1:0-14179 GCA_018249125.1 Asbolis capucinus | reverse complement strand
AATCCCCATTTACAAATACAAACAATGTGATAAATGAAGAACCACTCTACCGATTTTGTGTAAACTTCACATAAACCTTCTACTAAATAGTCCGAACAAAGCCTAAACCTTTTGTTTGGATACGTGAGCCCGTTCTTGAGTTATAAAATTACACCGAGTATATAGACTAGGTTTTGCCCCCGACTAGGTTCACGTGGTACACTTCCCCATATTAAATACCGCATCTAGTGTATGAATACAGTAGACATTCTACTTAGGAAGTCGATCTTCTTCAATATTGTCGTGCTCACCAATACACTCTTGACAGCTCTCATGCCGAAGTCGTAGTGATCTTGTTTGGAGAGTTGTTCACTGGACAACTTGTACATTTGCACCATCTTCTTGGCCAGACCCTTTGATGATTCAAAGCCTTCAGAGTACAGGATAACCTCCGCGATTAATGCTGTATGTAGATAATTTATAAAAAATTAGGCATTAAATTTTTTTGGTCTTATTACTGAGACGTGTTCACACGCTTGTCCTTCTTTCATCGGCAGAGCTGGTTTGAACCGTAATAATACACACCCCAATTCCATGCTCGCAGACCAGGATGTTGTAAGAGGTAATAAAAGTCCGCCCGTCTAGCTGGCTACCACCCCCTGGATTGAATCAGCCGCCAAACGATCCATTGTCTGTTGACTGAGAGCTTGGGGGCCAGTTGCCCTTTTGTCACTTTTGTCAGTCCTTTTATCACCATCCTTTAGTTATCCTCCTTTCCATTCTTCTTCTGTCACCCGTCCTGAAGCGGTATGTTATCGATATTTTCTAGTAAGGTGTAGTTCTATAACTATGACTTCGTGTCCATTGGATTAAAATATTAACAGACAGGGTGCACTGCGGCACATTCTATACAAGATATGATTTTGCATTTCCTTGTTTTATAAGCAGTCCATATACCATGTTTTGCTTGACCGCCATAAAGTGTAACACTTAATAACTTAATGTAATGTCATTTGATGTCATTTGATATTCTCACCGTAATCCGGCACCATCATAGATATGGGTCTGAAGAGGGCCTTCAAGTTGTCGGGCAGCTCCGTGCGGCCCGCGTACCCCGGGTTCATGGTGATGAAGGCCGCGCAGGTCCGCACCAGCTTGATTTCGCGGCCCTCGAACATGAATCGGGACTGCTTGGCGACCTTCGCGTTCCTGATGGTGATCAGCTGCTGCGCGATCACAGACAGCACCTCGATGTCGATCCGGTTGAACTCGTCGAAGCAGCACCACGCGCCGGACGTCGCCAGCCCGGAGAAAAATCGACCCATCATCTTGTAGTCGAGACCTGAGTTGTAGAGAGTAACAAAGATGTTGCTCGAAAACGGTTGAAGCTTGTTATAAATGAACAGTTTGTTTCTGTGCTAGCTTAATGTCCTCTTAAAGATATACTGTTGTTTAGTGTTTTTTGTGTAAGTGGTACCTTCGGAACAATTGAAGACGACGCATTGTATGGCAAGCGACTTGGCCAAGTCCTTGGTGGTCTCGGTTTTGCCGGTACCGGCGGGGCCCGCGGGCGCACCGCCCAGGTCTAGCTGAAGCGCCCCCATCAGGCACAGGTAGCAACGATCGGTCAGCGGCGTTATCACCAGCACACCTGGTAATAAACATATACACACTCATACCTCACAGGGTGACACCAACGATACAAATGACACGTACCTAACTAATAGCCAAGCCCCTTCATTTCCCTAGCAGGGTCATCATTCTCCAGATCCTTGAAAGATAGTAATATACTTTAACTTTTATTATTATTTATTTATTTCAGATATACATCCATATTGTGTTATTAAAACTGTGTACGTAGCATATCTTTATATTCTATTTGTTGCACTTTAATATACCCTCGGTTATAAGTGACTGAATTACGTAAAATCTGAACACCCTATGTTTACGGTCTGCAAAGAAAACATTTATTTTATGAGCATTGGATAGGATATATTTATTATTTTGTTCAGTTATATAAACTCTCTAGCACATTATATGACTTTTGGCCCAATAAAAATGTAAGTAAAAATATAAATGCGTTACGATAATCGTTTACTATGATTATAGTTCATAGTAAACTTCCGTGCTTCGAAGGGGCCATCAATGGGTCGAAGCCAATGGACATTGGTACATACCGCCTGCTCCGAGGTACTCGTGTCCGTATATGTAGAGGGCGCTGGACATCCGCGCCACGCAGTTGTCGATGTCCTCCTCCCAGTAGTACCGGATCATCTTTAGCCATTCGAAGTCGTTCCTGGGATGAGAGAGGATGAATATTTTTATGGAACTAGCCAGCAATGATAAATGGTGGAGTGAATGGTGATGATAAGTGGTTCTAGTAGTCTATCTATTGCAGCTCAACAAGATAAGCCGAAAAATATTACAACACTCTCTGTTATGGCAATTATTATTTTTAGAAATTAGAAATCAAACGGCTACCTGACTATCGTTTAGAACATAATAGGTTACGTGAATGTTTGAAAACAATTCCTAATAATTATGTTAAGATTGGATGCGAGACAAGTAATTAACAACAAGGAAGTAGGTACACAATGTGTGCATCATAAACAGATTTCATGTAAATAATTTTTGATATCATGTTGATATTCGACTTCCCGGATTAAATTAATTCCCACAGTTAGTTCATCGACTATCCAAGCAGTTGTATACTATAGTCGTCATTGTATAAAAAGAAATGAAAACGAAGTTATAATTTTTTCACAAATATACATACATACATAATGTATATTTGAAAGAGAATAACTACAAAAATAATTGTTTTTGTACTGATTATGATCAATATAAATGATGTATGAAGCGGCTATTATTTTGTATTTTTTTACCTTAGATAAGTTAGCGCTTGACTACGAGCCCACATGACGGAAGGTGGCGATGAAGTCATTGATGGTAAAGCGCATTAACTTGGTAGAAGCCTCTTTACTCTTGCCTTGAAGACATTTACATTGTAATCGAACGGGACCACCAACGTGATAAACTTATTCCAATACTGCGTGGTAAGTGTGATAAAAGACGATGTGAAGTGCGTCGTTCGTTTACGACGAAGGGGTGTAATACCCGTCGTGCGTCGGCTCGTTCGATGATGGAATGAGGATGGGGGAACCAAATCATGCAATTCCTGTATTTGTCTGCATACGCAAGTAAATCATAGTAGAGAGAAATAACAAATAAATAGCTTCGACCGATCACACCGACCATTAACAATTTCAGAAAATATACCATCAAAATGATTTTATTACAAAACAATTTAGATTCTCTTAAACGCTAAAACTATATGAAACAATCCACGAGAGGTACCGCGACGCGTTCGTCTAGTTGTTAAATACATCATATATTAGAATGTTGCTACTGGTTTAGTTGAAAATCCTCTCATTAATATTTGTATTCGAAATAATTTAATTAATACATGTATCTGTACAATCCATTTTTGTTTTGAATACCTACGGTTTTAGTAGATTTTTGATCAATTGTTACTATTAATACGTATTATTATAAAAAGATATATAAGCCTTCTTGACGTATCCGGCAACGGCGGACCTCGCTATTTATGAAAAACCCGAGTGTGGCTGGCGAAACCAAATTTTGTTTTAAAGGTCCGGTCCGGTCCGGTGACGTACAGTACAATTGGCCAGAGAAATTAAATGTGTATTTATAGAATGTTCTCGGCTGGTTCTTCCTAACAAGGCGCTTCTCATCGAGATCTTGTATCCGGCGATTCTCATGTATTACGGCCCTTTTAACAGAGCTGCGCTACTTTTGTCTTTGCTGCGTTAGAGCTTTCAACCTATCACTGCGAAGATTGCATGCGGTAAGGTGGAGCTTAAGAACATCCTTATAACGCATGAATTGACACCCAGATTTGCGCTTACCCTCCTTAAGCTCCGTGTAAAAACAGCTTTCGGAAGTCTGGAGTCTTCCATGCGGACAAGGTGCCCACAGCATCGTAGATGGCATTGCATTAACATAGCTTCTATTCCACTAAGCTTTGTCTTCCGCAGTATTTCCGTGTTTGGTATTCGATACTGCCATTTGATCCGTAAAATTGTTCGTAAGCGCCTCATGTGAAAAGTGTCCAGCATGTTTATATTTCCCCTATAGAGACACCATGTCTCGGTAGCATACAGCAAGATGGGTAATATAATTACTTTATACAAAGCGATTTTTGAATAGAGATGAAGATCATGAAATTCCCAAACTCTTTGACGAAGCATACCAAAGGATGTTGCCGTCTTTGCTATCCTAAAGGAGATTTCAGACTCAAGGCGATTGTCACTTGTTATTACAGATCCAAGATACCTAAATGTCGAGACCTCTTCATGTGTCGTACCTCCTAGAGTTATTGGTGTTGGATCTGATATAGTTCCCCGAGAAAGTTGTTTTAATATTTGGGTTTTTGTTGTGCTTATAACCAGATCAAATCTGCGACACGATTCATCTAGATGGTTCAAAAATAATTGTAAGCTACTGATATCATTAGCCACCAAACAAACGTCATCGGCGTAGAGGACATCAACAATAGAGACTTCTTTTACCAAACGCTTAGCTTATCATTTCTAACGTTTAGACATATGTATTTGATCACTGCAGTTATATGATAGCATCCCTGTTTAACACCGCTGGTAACAGGAAATTTCTCTGTAGAGTTCTGATCATGCTGCACCTTTGTCATCTTGCCATTGTAAAATTGGTGCACAAATGAGACAAATTTTTCAGGACAGCCAGCTTTTGCGAGAATAATCCATAGAGGTCTCGGCACGTGATCAAACGCCTTTTCTAGATCGAAAAAACACATACGGAGTGGTCGATGTTGCCCCAGGCATTTTTCTTGCAATTGTTTAATAACAAATATGGCGTCAATCGTGCCTCTGTTGCGACGAAACCTGCACTGGCCCTCAGGTAGGATACACTCAGCTAGCTGTCCTAACTGACAATCTAAGATATGAGTGAGAACTTTACCAGCCGCATTCAACAGAGATATGTATGTCTCTATATGCTCCACAATCCGAGATGTCAGTCTTGCCCTTATAGTTTTTTTCGAAGGAAACCCTATCCCCTATTTTATCTTCTTGGGGGTAGAATTTATCAAAATCGTTTCTAAGCGGATGCCTACGTCATAACATTTACCTTCATGTCAAATTCCTGCCCGATCCTTCCAGTGGTTTGGACTGTACGTTGATAGATCACTATGTCAATCAGTCAGTCACCTTTAAGTTTTATATATATTTAGATGTATTTGTACATAACATTGCAAGGTAGTATTTTTATTAAGAAGTTTGAACGTTGTTACTTTCTCAGTTTGTAGTTTGTGAGTTTTTCTGTCTGTATTACATTAAAAATAACTTGCTATACAGAATTTCCTTTTTAGTACAGCAAGATGACTGCACATTGATTAAATTAGTTTTATTTAGGCAATTTAAGAATTTTTATTTTTATCAACGTAATTATATCAAGAAAGTTTAAACAGTTTTAAAATAAATATTTAAATTAAAATAAATTATTATTTAATTAATGCCTATTCGTCAGATTAATTTTTATAATTATTTTAATTTATATCATTATTAAATTAGATTAAATTTATAAAATTATGAATACTATAATTTTTGTTATTTTTATCACAATTATGTTAACATGTATTTCTATGTTTTTAATTCAATCTTTAATTTTATTAACGTAAGCTCTAATTGTTAACTCGCCGAAATAAATGTATGTTGTCGGCACCTATAGGTGTAATAGCACTATAACACTGTGCACTAATAAGCATTAAATTTATTGTTTGCATAGTTTTTTTTGCACATGGTGTATATTATGTTGGTGCTCAATAAATAAGCTGTAAGTCAAAAATAAACATATTGCAGGACAGTTAAATATCGTGCCGTTTCTGAAGAGCCGATTAGTGAATTTTGTATTTTTGAAACTTCGCTGACTTAAAATGGGCTGTTTTGATGTTTTTTGTAAATATAACGTATTCCAATATTAGCTAATGTAATCTAAATCTTGGAATCGCAACATTGTTAGATGTTGATCGATGTCATGTGGTTTCAGTTACTTACGCGCGTTGCACATGCTTCTCGACCATGTGAGTGATGGTGTCTCTGGCGTGCACGTCGACCGTGATGAGCGCGCACAGCACCTTGCGGAAGAGCGAGGACAGGTCCTTGCGGGTGAGCGCCGCCAGGTCGTTGAGGTCCGAGATACACTTGCGCTCGTAGCCCATTAGCCCCGTGTCCACGCGCAACGGCACCTCCAGCTCGAAGATCTCGTGCACCCCCCGGGCCCACATTATCTGCGACACCGTCAGCACCACCTGCCGGCGAAAAACACATTTAGCATTACAAAACTCTTATCATTGTTTTAATGATCAGCATTTTTAACTTTTATTTTATATTTTATTCTATGCTATTTCTGCCTGAAGTAAAATTCAGGTAGCACAGTAAAATTATAAGAAAATTTAAAATTTGATCTACGAGTAAATCGCAAAGTTTCGACCATTACCCAAATTAATTTTCTACCAACCACTACTAAATAAGAAAAGTAAGGACACACTACCATAAAATTACTACTCTAATAAAATTTCGCTAAACTAAAAAGCCGGCGTTGTTCGAGTGAAATAGTACAATCATTTTTTAATTTGGTTCTGTCTTAAACCATCTGGCAATAGATAAACAAGAGAATAAGGTACAGTGAAAAATATTTTTAACATTCCTTGCAACACTGCATTGTTTCTGACAGTTGGAAAGTCTGAATGCTTCATTCAACGACATGAAACTTATTACCAACGATGGCTGAGCTTTCCTTTCCTAAAGTTTTAAAATTGATGTAAATGGTAAGGAGGCGAAGAAGAAGGAAGAAGACTTTTTAAAAATAATAAATATCTTTGGACAATTCACAACTAAGCGTTAGCTTGTGCTATGGTAATCAGACAACTGATAAACATACATAAATACTTTTAAATATATACTTAAATATATATTACATTCAGATACACAGAACAAACATTTCTGCTCATCACAGAAATGTTTGACCTGGGTGGGAATCGAACCTACGAGCTTCAGTCTAGCAGTCAGTTTCACTAACCTCTAGACCAACCGGCCTGTAATTTTATATTGTGGTTCTCTCTTAGCCAATAATAATCTAGTTGCAAGGATCAACTACGATAAATAATAAATATAAAAGGTCTCACAAATGTTGCCAATAATAGAAAGATATATAAAAGTAGAATTTTCATTTACAAAGCGTTTTCACAAATTGTTTTGCACTGAACCACTTATTAATATAGTTTTAAAATAATAAGTAAATACCGGAATTAAGGAAGCGGTGATAGCCTAGTAGTTAAGAATTCGGCCTCCTACTCGGGGGCTTAGGGATCGAATTCCAGGGCCGCACTTCTGACTTTTTGCAGTTACGTGCGTTTTAATCATTTAAATGTCACTCACTATAACGGTGAAGGAATACATCGTGAGGGACATGCCGGGATGTTTGCAAAACTTGAAGGTGAAGTCTGCTAATCTGCACTTGGCCAGCGTGGTGAACTATGGCCTTAACCTTCTCATTCAGAGAAGAGACCCGTGCTCAATAGTGGGTCACGATGGGTTGAGTATACGAAGTAGTTAGCAGCTCTCCCCCGCGACTGCATACATATACGTCCTACCTGTCGATGCTCTTCAAAGCCCACCCACAGTCCCCACAGACCCCACATACGACATCTAGTGTATTCATTAAAAGCAATTTTTCGTAAAATCAAAGTGGCCTACGGTTTCCCTCAATTCTACTTTACCTCTGAACCAAGTTTCATCACAATCAGTTTAGTAGTAGGCGTGAAAAAGTAACGACTGACAGACAGAGAGAGTTACTTTCGCATTTATAATATAAGAGAGCAACTATAATAAGAGAGTAAGGATTAAAGGTGTAGGACCTGATTGGGGTGCAGCGCGACCCAGTCGACTCTCTCTCGCTGCATATAGTCCCGAAGCGCGATCTTCATGCAGCGCTTTACTGAAGCGAACATGGCCTCCTCCACTTTGCCCAGCCAGTCCTCCACGTTGCCGCGAGCCTTCAGCCCCTGCGCCGACGAAACTCATCTATTAGCAATCTAATACAGAACGGAACTTTGCGTTTGTAAATAACTTACAAAGTAAGGATATTATAGTTATAGAAATACTCTATAATATTACAAGTTTGTAATAAGAATTTTAACACTTATTTTTTGCAAAAACAAAGTGTATTCAAGGCGAAGGCAAAAGTGTAGACTTCAGCTTTTGTATACAAAAAGGAAACTAATAATAATTGCTACAATATTTGTCCTTGCGTCATATACAACATACCTTTACAACTTCCGTAACAAAGAATCACTAGTACGAAAACTAGTACGAAATTTATATTGAAGATATTATATTAAGGATATATAAATTTCAAATTCAAGGTAAACACATACACGTTTCACCCAGGAGCTTATATTGAAAATTTTAAAATATTCACATTATTTTGCCTTTTTTTTCTATTCATTACAAAATCTCAAAAAACTGAGAAACACGTATTTCATTAATTTAATAAGGCACGTTTGTCGCAAATTTGATCAATTTAATATAATTTATACCAATTAATTTCATTTTAATTTATATTAATTCTGATTACAATTTATTATCTCCCTCTCCTTTACTGCTCATGTTACTTTTATACAATCAAAATGTCAGAGGATTAAGAACTATACCATCGACTTTTTCAGTAACATAGTTTATACTGATTCTGATGCCATTATACTAAACGAAACATGGCTAAACGACAGCGTATTTGACTCCGAACTTTTCGATACTAGATACACGGTTTATAGACGCGACATAGAGACTAGCGGGCTTTATAAGAGTAAGAATGGGTGAGGGGTTTTAAGCGCTGCGCTGTATCAAACCGTTTCTACTCACGCCGATTGCATTCATATCAATCAAAATGTGAAGATCTGTGGGTTGAGGTTCAATACAGAGTAGAAGCGGGTCTAATTGACACGTTTTACATATTTATGTGTCGTCTATCTTCCGCCACCTTTGCAAGGGTATATTCTCAACGAAAATTTAACTAACTAACAAAACACTCTTGATAGGGTTATGTTAGTCGGAGATTTTAATTTAGGCTCTATAAATTGGATTTTTTCTAATACTGACATTGAGCTAGTTTTAATTAGCTACATTAACAATACCTATGCTACGCTTCTATTTGATTTTTGCACACTCAATGATTTAAATAAAAAAAAACTGCATCGCTAATAGTAAGGGAAAACTTTACGATTTAGTTCTCAGTAGCTTTGAAGTCTCTGATTTGAGACTAAGTAAAAGTTCTTTGTCTATAATAAATGACTATCGCCCACCTTTAGAGTTCAACGTGTCTTTCTCTCGTCGCAGTTGTTACAAATCTCCCAAAAGAATTCGCTCTTGTTTCTTCAATGCTGATTATGCATGTATTATAAATTCTTTAAATTCGGTTGACTGGGAGGATGAATTTAAAAAATTCACAGATGTAAATGAGATGCTGTCAGTGTTCTATAAACACATTCATCTAGCGACAGAGAAGTTTTTGCCTACAACTAAAACAAGCTCTCGGAGGTACCCTATATGGTATTCACATAGTTTAATAAATCTGTTAAAAAATTAAAAAATAATTAAACTCATCCCAGCATGGGATCGTTAAAGGTAAATCAATTGATACTATTCTTGTGTCGCTCATTAACACAGTGCCGATGGAGGTAGACAATCGTTTATCAGTGGATGCAATCTATACAGAGTTTAGAAAGGCCTACGACAGAGTTAACTATAAAACTTTGCTCCGGAAACTCTCGGACTATGGATTTACCGAAAACTTTACTCCGGTGGTGCAGTTCGTATCTTGGGAATCGCACTGCTTTAGTTACTGTCAATGGTTACTCGTCAGACTCATACGCAGTAAAGTCAATTGTTCCACAAGGGTCCCATCTTGCACCTCTCCTAATCAATATCTTTATAAATTATATTGTTGAGTGTTTTCAGCGCTTTCGATACTATTTATTTGAAGACGACTTGAAATTCTTTAGATTTGTAGACAATCCCATTGACCCAGATCTTTTACAGGAAGACCTGAACCATTTGGTGACATAGTGTAACTTAAATAGCATGGATTTGAATAGGTCGACATGTAATTTAATGCAATTCTCGAAGAAGAAAGTCTCAGTTAACTATAAATATGAAATCAATTCATGCATCCTAGAAACGGTTGATACTATAAGGGATTTAGGAATCATCCTCGATAGCAAACTAAGACTTAACAGCCATATAGACTACATATGTTCCAGAGGTTTGAGAAACCTTGGCTTTATTCTTCGCAATTGCAGGGACTTCAAATCACCTACTATAAAAATATTATTGTACAATTTAGTTCGGAGTAGTTTAGAATACTGCAGTGTGGTCTGGAATCCCTTTTATGACATCTATATAAAAAGACTGGAACGAAATGTAGTTCTATGGCATGAAGAAAGATTAAAATACTTCCATATAACATCACTTGCGTATAGAAGACGTACGCTCTACCTAATCTTTCTCTATAAGCTAGTTAACAGCAAAGTAGATACACCCGATCTCCTCTCTCTCTTACATTTTATATTCCCTTCTCGACAGCCCAGAAATTTGAGGAATTATAACCTTCTTTCACAAATTACAAGCCAATCCAATTTAGGTCCAAATGCCCCTTTTAACAGAATTATAAGATTATTTAATAATGATACCAAAACTAAGGAAATTGATCTCTTTGATAGTAACATTGTCACGCTTAGGAGAAGATTATTATAAATTGTATTTTGTGCTTATGCAGTTTCTGCTGTTATCTTATTATTTTTGACTTTTGATTTAATATAAATTTTTATGCAATTATTTTATTTTAATTTGATTTATTTTTAATACTATGTTTTTATAGATCGAATTGTTTAATCATTGTTTTTATTTTGTTTTCTATTCAATTTAAATTTTACTATTTTAAAATTGTATTTATTAATTTTTTGATTACATTATTAATATTACTTTAAAAGAAAATACAAAAAAATACATAAATAAATTTATATAATGTGTTACTCGCTTTGTGCATGCTGTCAACGCCTATAATTATAATAACATTTAGATATATGTATGCATATCTGTAAGAATATGTTTAAACTGGAAACAATTTTTATTATATTGACGTTCTATTTAATTAAATAAATTAGAGTAGCCTCTAAATAAAATTGTGTAAAAATATTCAATGTGCAATAAAAATGCACTCCGCGTTTTATTATAGTATCGACAGATTCTAGTCTGTATCTGTATCTAGTGAAGGGACTTTTTTCAGGTAAAGGTTAATTTGAAATTCGTTAAATTGTTACAATTATTTTTTTATTTGGCTTATTAAAGTTTGATAGGCTGGTGGACGGCAGTAGTCAGATACAATAATTGTGAGTTTAATACGATGTAAAACTTAAATTTGTTTGAATTACACGAAAGCCACAAGGCTCTATAACTATGGTGTTATCAGTCAGGACTAGAAAAGACAAATAGACAATTATGACAATAAGACAATATCTGGCCAAATGAGCCGAGGAATAATATGTTGCTCATAATTTGAAAGAAGAGACGAGACACTCAGTTACTTCCCGTCAAGGACATTACGTTAAAACTATTAGTACCTTCCCGAGATTCACTCTCTCGCCTTCCGGTGACAGCATGGCGATGATGTCGGTGGTCAAGTCTTCCGCTTTGGCCGTCTTGGCAAGCTTGGCCTGCAGCGCGTCCCTCGTGTTGAACGACATCTCTCGCTCCACTAGCGTCCCGTCCTCTGTGATCTCCATCTCGCTTTCCGGCAGCTTCACGCCGAACTCGAGCTTCGCAATCGCATCGAAACATTTTCTGAGATGCGGTTGGACCGCGTGAGGGTTGCGCGTCTGTCAACAAACGTATGACGTCAACAACACAAATACTATTAGTAGGGGTTATTGTTAATTTCAAATTACTGATTATTGATAATAATTTAATGGTTGCATGTTTCATTTGCTTCGTTTTTTTATGTATAAACAATTTTGACTTGATTTGCATGCAATTTACTGTTAGCTGAATAAGATAAATACTTCTCAATGTATGAAATAACTTCTGTACTATACATTGCAAATAAAAGATTGAATTGAAACCATAATCTATGAACCGAGAACAAGTATTTTTCTGTCTCCGAAGCGACTGACCCGGCCGGCTCTAACAATGTGAAGGATACAGGCCGTGGTTCAAAACGCTCGCTAATTGCGGATTCGTGGACCTCACACACTTTTGAGAACTTAATGGAATGAGACTTACTTCAGTGTGTTTTCCTTCACTGTAGAAAGTGATAATCAAATTTTGATACGAACATAACCTAGGACCTTTCATTCGAGAGAGATTGATGGTTTGATGCCAAGCATCTTGGCTAAGTAGAACATTTCTCAATTTATTCCGAACGTCGGAATATAATGACGAGTGGAGAGTCCAGCATCTTTCAGGAAACTGCTACGTCAAAGCATCAAGATTGCAAGATAGTTATTTAGTACATACTCGTAATAATATGATGCTGAATGCGTAAAATTAGGCAAATAGTTTTAGTATTAAAATATTTGGGTATATACAACGCTAAAGCTGCACCGAAGTATATAGCTACGTTTATAAGTCTAACATTAAAATAGATATAAAAATTTCGCTTCAAATTAGAATATCTTTATCATTTCGCGATTGAGGTCATCTGAAACTTCTGTAGTAGATAAATAGGTGGACTGACAAAGTACTACTCGTAAGTGTCGATTATACATATTTTCGTTTAATCCTAAAACAAGTATTTCATATTGCAGCCGTGAAATATTGACTCCGACTAGAATAGATGTTCCCACAGCGATCAGAGTGTCTTAGAACCATACATCCGAGAATAACACACCGAGTTATTTAATATTGCGACGTGTTCACTTCTATTTGACATTTTATGTTCATGCAAAAGTTCAAGGTGAGCTTTCTATGAGATGGGCCTGTTCAATTTTATAATCTTTAGTGGTCACTGTTACATTGATTTCAATAATATAAAATGTCTACGAAACGTCAATAAAATATGAGAGATGAATGAGCATGATTCATCTGATGATATGTTGTCTGCGTCGCTCGTCGTAATGCTACCTATTACACCTTGATAATGCCTTTGCATTACTGATGTATTGTAGGGCAAAAATAAACAACTATCTTGCGAGCCTCCGCATCTGGAGCACGGTAGCCGTGGGGCGGCTGATGCAAGCAAATGTGGGTCGATAGTTTCTAGGTATTTTGCAACAAATTTAGGATTAATAATTTTTTTGCGCATATTATTAGGTGACCCATCTCGAAACGTAAGTGGGTTACCCATATTGATATAATTGCTATGCTAATTTATTAGATACGAGACGTAATTCCTTGTTCATTTACTTAAATCTTTGTTGACCAAATATAGTACAAGTGGAGAGCTTAATGCTAATGCATTCACTATCAGCTAAACTTTGGACAAAACAGAACAGAATTCGCGAAAGGCAGATCACATTTCTTTTTGTTGCGAGTCTTCCGATACCATTGGCAAAAAGGGCCGCCTGAACAGTGATGGAATTGGATATGGAAACTGATCGGTGCAGTGGGATCAAGAGGGTGTAAGGCACCTTACACTGGCGCTACCGATGATGGGAAGAACATGAAAATTGGAATTTAGATTTTATGTAATCTGAAGACTTAGGTTCCAAACGTATAAAGGATAAATTTGAGGTGTCGATGCTTACTGTTAGGTAGTCGTTTGTGCTTAGAACAATAAGAAGAAACGTGGTCACACTAACGCAGACAGATTATAAAGTGGGTGGAGTTGTTCATTAGTCTATCCTAGTCAATTTGAGACCCATATGCTCTATACGAGACTAGTGAGTCAGCACTACTGACCTGTGCAAGTATCTCGAGCAACTCGTCGTTGGAGAGGAAGAAGAATCGCGGGAAGGCGACGCGCTTTGTCTCCAAGTACGCCTCGAGACACTTCATGATCTGGTCTAGCATTTCGTTGTTGCGCACAAACTCTTCGTACAGCTTCGGCTGGGTCGCGGCCGGCATTGCCAGCGGGACCTGTCGGATAGCAAGGT
>DWJZ01005339.1:0-14180 GCA_018249125.1 Asbolis capucinus | reverse complement strand
AAAAAATGGTTCGATCGCATGAAATAATGTTTAAAATGCAAAGGAGAGTATTTTGAAAAGCAATAAACATAATATTTAGGTTGTTAACATGTTGTTTTTTTAAGTTATGCATAATTTTTAGTGTGACCTACGTAAACATCAATATTTTGTACCAAATTATGTAAACATATTCTATCCAAATAATTCGCCAAACGGCAAATTTGATTCACAGTAAATATTTTGCAGTTGCAGAATTGACTCGATATAATAATTATGTGTAGATTTATATTAAATTTGCTTAAATAAAATACGAAATTCAATAAACAGTAATTCAGAAAACACTTCAATAATTTAGAAAAATATCGCTTAAATTGCTAATATAAAATAATAAAAAATAATAAGTCATCCATAATTCTACAGTTCTTTTATATCAAAACACTTTAGGTTTTACTTTTCTTTAATCCTTTTATGGTCTACTACAGAGCACGGATTACACCATACGACCAAAGAAGCCTAGAGCATACTCCAGTGCGAATTGGGTTAGAGGTAAACTTAAGGTGGGAAGTTTTTGTATGGCCCGTAGGCTTTCCAAATGGCTATTATCTAACGATAACAACCAGGAGCGACAGCTTTACGTACCCTCTGAGGTACAAAAGCACTCAAGAATGTTTAGCACTCAGATAACCACTTGGAAACGATGCTGGACGCAAAGGATGAACATTGAAGATGCATATAACCGTTAATATACAAAATCTTTAAGCGGACTTTACTTTGCCTTTCTAACGTTGGTCTATTTTTTAGACACATGAAAATGATGTCTAAAACGCTTTCATTGCAACACACTGTTCTAGTAATCTAGGCTTGAGTCTCCACTCACAATGTAACCAAGCTGGCCAGCTACGGATTTGTGGATTTCTCACACTCTTCAAAACTTTTATAGAAAACATGCAAGAGAGTAGGTTCACTCACGAAATTTTCGTTCACAGTTGCAAGATTGATAATTAACTTCTGATACGCACATTGAAATACGCACAGGACCTCCTGTTTAAAAGACCACTAGGCCGTTATTAAAACGCAGATACACACTAATACGTCGCGTATGACAGTACCCATGGACCAAGAACATATATTTATCTGTACCAATAGCCACCGAATCCGGTACTTGCTTCTTTTACCTTCTACGCTACAGTGACGACTATTGCACTTGATAGGCTGAGCTTGAAGCCTATTTTATTTACAAACTGTTATTTATAAATTTTATTTATAAACTGAATAAACATTTCAAGGTTACCGCTCTAAGTGCAGTAGCAGTTGACATTTATCTCAATATTTGGATTAATTAAAAAGAACGCAGTCACTATTTTAAAAACCAATTCAACCTTAATGAAAATGAATATACATATTTCACTTTATTTTATAAAGTGTTCCCAATCGCAAAGCCTAAGTGCAGTCGCACAGCCTGAAGAGAATGCTGAGAAGCACTTTATTTATTTTACGCGTATTTAATCAACAAGATGGACTATTGCATTGCATTTTATTATTATGAATAGTGCTGCAGTGACTTAAAAATCATATTGGCAATCTTATATAAAATGTAAATGAAGATATTGGTTCAAACACGCCAAAATATGTGTGGAAAGAGTTAAATAAAACAGATCCAAAAAGATCCAAAAAAGATTGAAACCCGCGACAAAACATACAGTATTTGCAGGTAGAATGTTAATGTTTAGCCTTTATATCAACTGAAGGGTTGACGATAAAGCAGACGGGCCATTTGATGGTCGCCTATCTTTAGTATAGTATAGAATACCAGTGTATCACCAGCGTATTTTCAAAACATATCATAGCGCACCGCTCATAAGGTATAAGAAGGAAGGCCTCACAACCTTTGAAATCCTTAAACATAGGGTGATCTGTATAGCTCCTAATTGACCAAATCAAGCAATGTCAGAGGCCGTCGGGTATCTTAATAACTGACGACACTTAGTTTGGCCACTAGCCTCTCCACCAACACGCGTTGGAAAATCTTGTCGAGTATATTCCAGAACTTCTCAATTATGGGCAATCATTAGATTGAAGCAACCAGCTCCATGTTAAATAGAACTCAATTACTTGTTGGAATTGTATTAGAACTGATAATTGTATTAGAACTGATATTGAATAATCCGTTACAGAAAACACAATAAAAAGTTAGAAGCGAAATACGCATATATAAAGAAAATACCATTTAAAAAAGTTATTCGTAGTCGCTACAGCTATTCAAACAATCTAATGTCGTAAACAAATGGCATAGCATTTTGACCCTAAAAACAGAAGTGTATGTACCTCTGAAAAATTTACACCAACATTCTCCACGCACGCAAAACGCAGCGTTATGGCTAACAGTCACAAACAACTTGAGACGGACTGAATCGAATATGCCCTAAAACGATATTATAGGACCAACGTGAGACTATATAGCACTCAGCCCATAGGCTGGTTAACCCATAGGCGAGTTCTGGTACAGTAATGTAACAAGTCAAAATAGCACAGCTTCTAAGAGCGCCAGCTTCTAAAATCAGAATGTAAATTGCCTCATACAGTTAGACAAGCGTTAGCTAGAATAATTACTTAAATAACATCATTCGCTATAGCTTAAAATTAATAGTATTATTAAGGCACATGTTACTATCTCATTTTGTCTTGTTTCGATATTTACCGTTTGATTGCCTTAAGATATTTCTTTTAACTTGAGGTAGTGAAAATTCAAGCATAAAATCAAAATTTAGACATTATAAATTCAGCATAGACCTAAATGGGTATTACATATAATCCATATAATATATATATATATATACATATATATATATATCCTGTATATTTATTTATATATATTTAATTTATATGTTTATAGTTTCACATATTTCTTTATTGTGTAGTTTTATTAAGGTAATCACCTACCAACGGCTTTTACCACTTCCACCCAGGGTTGACTGGTGGAAAATGCCATTAGGCATTAAATTATGCCCTTTGTTCTCTTTTTATAAGAGGTAACATAAATATAAATAAATAAATATAGTCAGTTTTTTTCCGAAACTGATACTTACTACTGATATCAGCAGGAGGTGGAGCCTCTTCGGATCGTCGCACGTATCTCAAGTCAAATAGATAGCCTGAAACATTAAAAAAAATAACTGTAACAAACAGTGAAATAATGACGAATTTAAAAATCTTCTCCACAACTATCATTATCGGCTGTCATTTCTGTGCAGTTACGTCATACGTTTGCGCGTACGTATTTACATGATATTAAAGTATGATAGAAATATACATATATAATACATTTCAAATCCAGCAAAGTATCTAATGTAATAGTTGGGCCTTTTGTTAGGGTCCACTCCAAACGTTAGTTCAAAAATGTATGGGAATTACATTTATTGCGAAAAAACAAAAGCTATATTTTTCTGCGTCAAACATCATCCCCATACATTTTAGAATTTTCGTTTGGCGTAAACGCTGACAGAAATGACATTTGTCTTAAGGCTCTGAATATACAGATATATCCTAACAAGTCCGAACTAAAAAACTTTAACATTAAAGTACGCACAAACGATACAATTTTCAATTAACCAATGATTACTTTTCACGTTTCAAAACCCATCATTCCTCCAATTCTAGCAATATTTTGTTAGTGACCACTCTGAAACGAATATTGGTACAAATAAATCTCCAATCCAGACCAATTTGTACTGCAACATAGAGCAGTAGCTAGCACGTTACACTTTTTGTTATGGCCTCCATCAATCATTTGATTTAGCTTGTCAGCGAAAACTTCGTAAAGGCGTTGCCTAACTACGTTGAACAATCTTTCTAGAATAAATTACTTGAAAGCCGTCATATGTTCAAATCGTGAAGAAATTATGTAATTTGTAGATTCTATAGTAAAATCGGACTCGTCATAGCTTCGCTACTTCCTTATTGTCCATCCATCCGCACCCTAGTCCCAAAACTAGCCCCGACATTGTACTGAAAAGCTGTAATTTGCCAGTGATAAACATATTTATCACAGCAAGAAAGTGGCAAAAAAAAGTAAAATATCTGATTGAATACAACCTATAATAGCACGTAATCTCACACGCACCTGTATGTTTTGAATTTTGCAATACTTCTTGGTAATCCGTATAAATTGTGCAATCTTATGCTTTGCTCATTCTTATTCTTACACTATTCAACATAATATTCCTTCTACTCCTACGATTGGATTCCTAAAAAAATACTAAACTTCTCTAAAATGGCACAACAAGCTTAGGATTCGGCAACACACCTGTGATTCAATTTTTTTTCTTATTTGCAGACATTTATCTTATTATTTTTTTGTTATTTAAAAATATTCACCATTAGATGTATATGTAGTAAATTACCCGGGATCCCGCCTCCTGTCATACTCGGGTAGGCACAAAGGCATAAATGGATTGACGCCAACACATTCTAAACCCCATCACCTAGTAAAGTGTGCGCATACCCTTAACAGTTTATCTAATACATATGAAAATGCAACCACTGTGGTGTCACCGCTGGGCCAAATTCCCACAACCCTGCTAGCAATTATTATGCCTCGATACGTTTAGATATTAGCTTTACGGTGAAAAATTTTGCTACTGTGAGCTTTAGAACACACATTTAAATGTATGGTAAAAACTTTTAAAATGGCTTTGTATGTATAGTTTTACAAAACCACGATGCAAGTGAAACATATCTCTTTTTATCTTAAAATTACCAGCTAATATTAATAAAATAAGACAGGACCTTTTTTATTTAGGTAAACTAAATATTACAAAATAATATACACCTTGCACGTGCACATTTCTTAAATATATACATTTTAATTAAGTTGTAACTATTATATCTTTTTTATAAATCATAAGTGTGATATTGTTCGAGATAAAAGTGAAAAACTAATAGATTGTTGCAGAAACATGCAGTCCACCTGTAGCTCTAACACAATTTTATTTACTTGAACACTTGCACGGCTTGCATCAACAAAGCACACAGATCACACAGGTAGACATTTCATTGTATTGTTATCACACTCACACTTTTAAATAATATGCTACGGTTCTTTGCATGTGTAGAGACACACAAAGACGTTCCCTCGTGCGGGATGTAGCTGGAAGTGTGCAAGTTACCTGTGTGCGTGTGGTACCTGTCTGAGGCAGCGGACCATATCGGGCGAGCATTGTTGCACCCCTTACCAATGACCCGTTGACTGTTGTTATAACACAGTACCGTTTGGCGTTGTAGGCCTAGTATCTAATGAAAAAACTTGTTACATCTCATAACGACTGAGAATAAGTACTTATATTTTATGAAATGGAGCATCCATAAACGGCTGTGTTGCTTTTAGGTGACCGATAGAGTTAGATTCTGCACGCATGAGCACTTCTGTTATTCGGAGTTTAAATCCGTTAGTTTCAGATGTTATCATGGGATAGCTGTCCAAAAGCTTTAGGCGAATATAGAAACTTCCAACCAACCTGCACTCAAGTAATCTGGTAGAGTATGCCCAAACCTCCTCAGGAGGTAACATAAGATGTTTAACGATAATATTATTATACGTAGTAAGATATATAAGTAAGACGTCCACATAAAATATCAGCTTAAAGTGGATACTCAGGGATTAAAATCGCACAGCGTCAAAGGAAAACTTTAAGTATTCCTTTAAACATGAATAAGTAACGCAAACTCATAAATGAAAGAATCACTTGGTAAATAATACCAATGAAACACTTACTTCATAGACTTTCGAAGTCTTAAAGAAAAACTCTTATATCACGAAACAAAAGATGACCAATCAAAAATTTTCTCCAACAAAAGTGCCCCTCAATTTCTTACTTTCTGAGTGAAAATACAATTTTATTTTTATTAAGACTCATATCCTCTAAGTGGTCATTTCACAGGTAAAAGACAATTTCAAAGAACCAAAGCTTCTTAAATAGTCTCAAATGCACCACATTTGTCTTACAGAATGTCTAAGCTGTTCCGTAGTAGACAATTAAGCTGTAACTTAGAGCATTTTATTTTACTTTTCTAGATACACTTGCCCCGTCGCAAAACCTTGAGAGAATGTGAGCACATTTCGACTTAGAGTTCACTTATCAACAATAAATTTTATTTTACAGAGTGTGTAAAATAGTTTCAACCTATTAAAGTTTGGAGTTATTAGTTAAGTATTAACCTATTAAAGTTGATAGCATAGTAACATATAACTGAGGAGGCCTGGGCCAGGAACACGCTGCCCCAGTAGAGATTGGTTCAGTGGCCCAAATGTTCGATGTTATTTAACGACTATTCAACGATCTCCAACTACCTCATATTAACATAATTGATCATTTAGGATCGACGCAAGTTCCTAGGCTAAAAGCTATACAGTAATTTAATATAAGTATCTTATTTTATAAAGGAGTAGAAACTAAACTCGAAAGACCCCGATAAATGTAGTTATTGTGACATAATTGTAACAGTTAAACATACATATGATATCGCGAACTTATTGATGTCCTCTATAAAACTGCTGTACATTACATTGCTCTAGTATCAATAATTTCCGCAGTCTACACGATATAAGAATTTTTTTTTTGGTATTTTTTTCAGACGTTTGGGTGACGTTATTGAAGCTTTCATACGGACTGCTTAATTTTCTTGAAAATATTTTTTTGCTTGTTTTAATTAGAAATGATGTACCTACATTATCCTTAATCTATTAGAATCCTTTCTAAAGGTAAATTATATAAATAAATTATATATAAAGGTATTTTTTAATCGGCCCAGTAGGTTCGGAGCCTATAAAAACCAAAAAAAACACTCCCCATATAACATGACATAGTCTAAGCCACAACGTTTATTTCACGTAGGTATTTTCAATACACTTATAAAAGTAATTTTTCCGGTAGACTCCTATGCCCATACATATGTAGAAAAACCTTCCGCGTTGATAAAGGCTTATAATGATTTTAAGATTAAATTTGTAATAGAAATTAAACTTAATACCGTAATTTAACATGAAAATTCCTTTGGCAAAGTGGGTTGACCTGAACCCTACACAGTCTTGAAAAAGAGAGATGAAGGTATACATCGAAGAGAGAAAACACATAGTAGGCGGCTTGCGGTCACGAAACTGGTTGCTCAAGTTGTTATCGGAGGATAACAAAAACTTTATATCTTACACAACAGAGTTCATAATTGAATGTATTCGAAATGGAGGCCTTCATTATTATTTCATGTGTATAAAATGTTAGTCATAGCCGTTAATATTTACAGTAGAACATACTCGATTTCCCCAGCGTCAATTTCATTGCCTAAAGATTTATGAAATACGTTTTCTTAATAAATAATAATTCTGGATGGAATACGTTAAAGTATAATTTTAATATATTTCTTTTGTAAAAACACTATAGTTATTGACTACTAATTTTCCTAGTTACTTATATACTTAAATATTTTTATTTTTAAATCTCTACCACTGTATTCCGGAGCGTATACGCCTTGTTATCTACTGGTGTCGTTTATGAACTATTACATCTCAGATGTCGTGTTAAAATATGTTGAATAAATCTTTACATCTACTAAGTTAGTGAGCTTCACCATCGAAGACTTCATCGCCACTTACCATCAGGTGGGATCGTAGTCAAGCGCTAACTTAGGTAAAAACAAAAAAAAAATACTCGAAGTATATAATCATAACAAACTTGAAAGAGAATGAGACTGCGAGAACGGTAGAGAAGGATAGCACATTAATCTTCAACTAGCTTTCTTAGGCCGGCGACTTGTTTCGATTGAAAGTGATCAAATAAGTTAAGTAACAACGGGCGCTGCCGACAGGACTGACGGCTGGCAAAAATTTAGGAGGGCACTTATAGCCGTGCCAGTTGTTATCGTTATATAGCAATCGTTAAGCCATGAGAGAGTCATCGGAGACCTTGGAGCGGCATATAAACTTCCGACACTTAGTTCGGCCACTAACCAGCATGGTGGTGTATGCTCTAAGCTTCCTCAATATGAGGAGTAACCCGTGCACAGAAGTGGGTCATCAATGGTTTTGGAAGGCAGCTTTCCACTCACCTTGACACTCCTTGATACAAAGTCCAGAGTCATAATTGTGATGGGTCTTATTGCAGACGATATTGCAGGGGGCGCAGCGGTTTGTCTCTGGAGAACAGTACTCCTCGAGCTGGCAGGTCAGCTGTCCGCACCGTATGCCGTCAAGCGTGAGCTGAGCTGATGCCGCGCCAGCCACGGCTAGCAAGCAAGCGAGACGTGACATTTTGAGGCCTGAATAAAAAAAGGCTTATTACAATTTCACTGATAATTGAAAGAGAATATAATTGATAACCAATATTAGTATTAAATGTTACAGAATAGAAATTATAGTATGAAGTTTAATACCCCAATGGTAGATACGACTTTTTACTCGTAAATGCTGCAAGCAGGATATAGGAATCATTTATTACAATTACAATAATAATATGTAGGTATTTCGAAATTTTTCGTGGTCTTTCGAATTAAGGCAAATAGGTTTCTAGTCGATTATAGAACACTTACCAAAGTCGTTTAATTAATAGCAATTTTTATCTTCAAATTTGAATCTTTTAGAATTAACAAAGTAATAAATATTTTGCAAATTAAATTAGTTATAAAAATTTAAAAATTAGACGTTATTAATTCACATTATGTTGTTGCACCTAATTAGTGTGATTTACCATCTAAGACAATGGTACTCAAGACTTGTACTATGTTGATCAGGCAACTAATATTTTACATATATATTTTTCAATACATTCTTATACACCCAGACATACGGAACAAACATTCCTGCTCATTACGGAAAAGTTTGACCTGGGTGGGAATCGAACCCACGACCTTCGGTGTAGCAATCAGGTTCACTAATCACTAGACCAACCGGCTTGCCATATACAAATATACTATCTACCTACCATATACTACCAATATACAAATATACTAATATACAAACATACACCGCAAGTTATATAAAAGCTTGAAAAAAAGAAACTATAGGACGGCTAATTCTATTTGCAATCTGTTCACAAACGTATCAGATCAGATCGATCGATGCGTTTTTAATAGATTGCACAAACGACGATAATTATAAGGTGTGTGTGTCATTGAATAAAATGAGCTTCCAAGAAAAGAATAATCTTGATTTACGAGGTAAACTATGGTATGAGTCAGCGACACATCTGACTGTCAACGAACCGCCCCGCTCGCAGGTGTATGGCAGGTACTAAACTAATATTTGACAACCGCGTACGCTGGTCTTTTTGGGCCCCGCTTACAAACTATGGTTAGGAATGATATTATAAAATCTATTGTTATATAAGCAAAGTCTAAAGTTGAAAATATTAAATACACCACTTCAAAGCCAAACATAGGCGAACAGACTTTCGTAAATTTTGGTCGGATTTTGTTCCGCACGAAAATAATTATATAATATAATTATACGTTATAATTATAAGTTATAAAAGCAAATGTTTTTTTTTTATTTTATGCTAACTTGTAAACAAAACATGGCGCAAGTTATTCATGTAGATATTATACCTAATTGTGCTGGTTATTAAGGAAACTGCTATCTTGTGATTATTACGACGCTTAACTTGTTGAATAAAATAGACTACACAACTTGAACGTTTGAGTATGTCAAGGTTTAAAAATCGGCCACTGGAAACCAGTACTACGCAGCTAAGCTAAATAAACGCGGGCTCCTGTATGGATGGGTGACCACCATTAGCAAAAAATTCATGAGCATTTGCTATCCGTGCTTCAGAGGACACGTAAAGCCGTCCATTTCGGTTGTAATCATCATATGACAGCCATTAACTTTTGGTAAGGTAAAAATAATTTTGCGATGAAGCAGCGTTGCGAAATAAGTTCTCGGTGTTTTTAAACAAAAAAGACGTGCCGCCTTAAGCCGATATATTGATACGATACTAAGCCGATATATTATATACTTTCTGTTATAAGTTATAAGTAGCTTGCTTGTGTGAAGGGAAACATCGCGAGGAAACTTGCTCTTATACATGAGAGTTCTCCTTAAAGTTCTCGAGGGTGTGTGAAGTCTACTAATGTGTACTTGACCAGCTTTGGACCATAGCCTATACCCCTCACATTGCGGAACACCTAAACCCCGCAGTGGAGTAGTTATGGGTCGAAACGATGAAGAAGTTCGGACACTTATACTTATACTTAGAAATAAAGACATTAAAAACCACAGACGAACTAAACTCTTTCCCATGTACACAATATCTTACGGCGACGCAGTGTTGTGGAAATAAATCATGTTGTACTTCGGGGAAACACAATTGTTCGTGGCCGTGGGATGAAAGAACGCGCGGTGTGTGAAAAACACCTGACTCTATATTCTAGACTCCATATTACAAGAATGATATTGCAATTTTGATGTAGAAAGTGTAATCGTCTAAATGTTTGTCTTGTCATATTATTTTCCCATTTTCTTTGAGATCTTTTTATAAAATAGGTGAATCGTTGCCTTGTGTCTTTTTTCACTCTTTAAAAGAATATATATTTTTTGGCTTCAAACCATTATGCCCAGCTAATGAGTACGTCTTTTTTCGTTACTAAGGAGGCCTAGAGCGTGCTTAATTGAGGGTATGGGTATGGGACATAAACCCAAAGGCCACTGCGACCATATTTGATGTACAGCAGCCAGGTGATGAGGTTAGTGCCCCCAGACATGGCTCTAGACATGAATATTTGGAAATATAAATTAATAAATCCGCCTATGTGTAAGATAAAACAAATTTTCAGAAACATACTGCGATTTTTCTTTGGTGACTCTATCTTAAAATTTGTAAGTTTTGCCTCTTTTTTTTCTTGTCGAGGGGGAAACCTCCAAAAGGTGTCCGGCACTTTGGGAGAAGTACCGGGGTATGTGGGATTTTTAACCTCTAAAACCCCCCGGTGGCCTCTCTCTGCACTTTACTGAGGACTCCGAAATCTCTCAAGGAACCCGACCAAAGAATTTTTGGGTTACGACCGTCGTCGATAAAACATATTAATATTAAAGCCAGATCTCAATTAGTTAATAAAAACTATGTTATAATTAATATGTGTATATTATTTCAACACAAAAGCAAAAGTACAGTTCAGAACCTAGTTAGTATGGCGCAGGTAAAGTGGAACTAATAAAAAATGGAAATCTACCCAAACCTCTTTCGCTGCATAGTAAATAGGATGAGTCACCGGTAAAATGTACGCTTTCATTACGAAACATTACATAGTTAAATCACGGTTTCACGATAAGATATTTGTTTTTTATATTATTCTTCGCAATATCAGTGTTTTTTCACATTATTTTTGTGAAAATTCCTTTTCGAATCGTGGTCGAGGTATGGGTTCGCATGGCTTCGACCCATTAATGGATCATTAGTGAGCTACTCTCCTCGTGACTGGGGACGCCTATAACATCCTCCATCAGACTGCTCCAGTGTCCAAGTAAGTGTCTCCAAATGAGTAGACTAAAGCATTAAATCCACGACAGTCTTATGACATGATGCTATACTTCTATTAATAAGTACGTTTCAGAAAATCGCCAACATCGACACCATTAAATGAAAGTACAAGCAATATTAAGTTTCTTCTTTTTTAACTTTTCGACGCGTACATTGTAGCTGAACCGATTAAATCGGAATTTTCACGTGACACGTATAACTAAATCTCACAAAAAACATTGTTTTAGAAGTAAATATTACAGTGGTACGAAACCCTTGGTGAGCGACATTCGAACTTGCCGATTTCTTTTATCTGTATAAACCTGTAGCTTCTGTTTAAGAATAATTATTACCAATATTATCAAATGATAACTCATCCTAACGGATCTCGACCCGATCGTACTATAAAGGTAGGTAGGTATTCCATCAGATTAACATAATTATTATCTCTGTCTATTAATCAGATTAATTTTGATTTGCATATCCTATAAGAGCATATTACCTATCGATAAATTAATTGTCAGGCCTATATCTATAACAATATTCCACAATTTAATGAAGGGAATTGATTAATTGAATTGAGTGATACCATACATTTAGGTATCTCATACTAAAATAGGAATTATCGTTGCAACTATCATTGTAGGTAAAGCCTACTTCACATTGATAGTGAATGCTCGAGGCCGCCTCAGTATAAGGTTTTCGATGATTTATTATCTGATAAATGAAAAACAAAAAATATATATTATTACATATAACCATAACTGTAGTTATGTTCATGCCGTATGCTAGGCTTCCGTGCTCACGAGAGGGCAGGCCTTCCTCCATAACTCTCAGTGTGAGTGTTAAATACATAGTCCACCATGCTGGCCGAGAGCGGATTCTTAGACTTCTCACTTTCGAGAACAGTACAGAGAACGCTCCGGAGTGGAGTTCTCACAATGTCTTTCACCGAAGGAAGTGAAAATTTACTTGTAATACGCACATAACTTTTTGAAAATTAGTAGTGTGTGCTGGATTTGAACTAACGAGCTCCCGTTCGAGAGTCCAACGTACAAACTGCTAGACTATAACTTACACAAAGCCTACACAAAAATAAATAGTTCATACATTTTTAAACACTTTTTCTGTTTTACCCATTATGTTTCATACATAGGTACATTAATGTTATGTTGCTTTTAATTTAATGGTGTACAGGTTTTAATTTAACGACAACAGATAAGCCAATTACCTAGAAATGTATTCTGTTTACAAGATTTTATTAAACTTGCAGTGTATGTTTGTATACTAGTATGTTTGTATATTTGTTTGTTACCGGTCAACTCTTGCGTCTTAATTAGACTTACACTACGTAGAAATTTTGCATGAACCATCCGCGCTGATGATAATGCATTTTTATGATAAACATGACCTGATAGTACGTTCAGGATTTACTCCAGACAAGACTCCTTAACAGTTAACAATACTGTTATGAAATTTTGTGTATATCTTTGTATTAGGGATCTATGTTTAAAGCTTGTATTTTAACTTTTTTTTTTTAATCTTTTTTCTAATTATTTTAATATTGTGGCCAAACACATGGAAGAATGAAGTCTGCCTTGTTCTCTTTACCATGTAAGATCACATCGCCGCTTCACATCAGATGGCATAGAGGTCAACTTATAAATCATAGAACACTAGTTTTTTCTCCCTCTTCAACTCCTCCCTGAGTTTGTCAAAGCTCTATTCAAAAATATTTATACTCGTAGATTGTAAAGGATAAAAAATATGACGAATATGTTACAATTGTTTCTGTTCAACAAAAATACGGAAATTACGGAACTTCGTAAAACGACAGAGTTCGGAATTATGTACGGAATTTAAGGGAGATCGCAGTGGGTGCGCGTTGTCACGCGATCAACAGAGGGGGCGATGTGTTCAAAAGAACAAACGAAACTCTGGAGCTTTGAGCTCAAAGGTTAATATTTCAGCTTGTAAAAGTTCAGTGCAAAGGGTGGAAGGAACCTTCACTGCACTCCTCCTCAAATCCGAGTAATGTACCTAATGTTATCGAAAAAGTACCGTTTTTACATATTACGTATTAAATCCAGATAATAATTAATTAGGTTTTCGATACTTTGGTGGTGATAGTGTTGTCATATTGCAAGAGATGTATATAATTCCCTCGGGATAAAAACTAAAGGTACATAGTTAAGAAAGTATTTGACGTATTGGTAAAAGTATAGTGAACAATTTTTTGGCAGCTTTTACAGATACCGTTGAAATAAATGGAATTACTTTTATTCTACATACATAACAAAAAACAAAAATTGGTAGATATTCGAACCGGACAGTAATTATATTTCCGTAAGCAGTGCGAGAACATTACTATACTATGATAGAACAAGAACACAGAATTATATAGATACACTAACATATACTATGTTGAGTGTGGAGTATATTATAAAGCAATACGTGAGTCAACATACAAATATATTGTGTTGTATTCAAACATACTTTAGCGTGCTTGAGGAAGGCAGCGGTCTTAATATGTTATTGTAGGCCTACCTTACGTTGTTAAATACAGCGTAACACAATCACACACAAATCACAATTTCAGGGAGGAAACATTGGTTCAAACATTTCATTTCGTTTAGTCGTCATTGTAATGAGACTAGGAGTCGACTAAAAAGTTTTTACTACGGTTGCTAGGCAACGCAC
>DWJZ01005338.1:0-14181 GCA_018249125.1 Asbolis capucinus | reverse complement strand
AACCTTTTTCAGATAATTTTGAACATATTTGTTAAGAACATTGGTGTTCTATCTCCTACCATTTCAGAGTCTATAGATGTCAAACAAGCTCTCAAATAAACATTATTTGTTATATATGTGGTTTATCGGGTGCATTTCTTGTTTTAATAAATGTAGTATATATTAATTAACGCTTCGGAATTTTACTAATTAAATTTAAACGTAAATATATTTTATGCACAAACAATACCATTATTGTTAATTATTAAGTGCCAAATGAAAATATTCTACTTTTTATAACGCTGGGATATTGGTATATTTCACCAGAATATTATTGATATGTGAGCGATTATAACGAATTCTATAGGAATGTTGTGGTATGGAATTAAATTAAATAAATAAATAACTTTGGGCAACTCACACACGGCCATCTGACATAAAAGTAAGCGCTAGCTTGTAGTATGGTGATCGGACAACTGATAAACATACATATATATTTTTAAATATATACTTATTTTACACCCAGATATACAGAACTAACGTTGCTGCTCATCACAGGAAAGTTTTACCTGGGTGGGATTCGAACCCACGACCTTTTCGGCGTAGCACTTTGTCACTAACCACTAGAACAACCGGTCTGTCAAATGTCTGTTTAGGTGATCTTGAGATAGTTTATGCGTGTGTTGTCATTGTAGAAAGTTATTGTTAACTTCCAAACCTAATGTGTGTGTATGGATAGTGACCAACCCTATTTACTCACACATTAAGGAAAATCAACCACAGATACATGAAATCATCACAGAAACGTCAGCCCCATTAAAACAAAAGTTTTATGATGACCTAAAGGAATGGCTTCAACCTATCGGAGGCCCATTACTGGGCACGGGTCACAATACTGAGGAGGCCTAGATCATACACCACGCTGCTCCAATTTAGTTAGTGGCTAACCCAAGTTTCGGAAGTTTTTATGCCTCCCGAAAGCCTCCAACATGGCTAAATGATTGGTACCTAACGACAACAACCGGCACTGACAGCTTTACGTGCCCTCTGAAGCATGGAAGCGTTCATGACCCACTTTTCACCACTAACGGTCACCTATCCTACCGACCGCGCCCACTGTTGTTTAACTTTACCGATCGCTTATAATTGAAACCAGCCGCAGGGCAATGAAAGCTTATAGAAATATGTATAAAAATTGAATACGCTTCAGTAGTCAATACTTTGGAACAACTATGAAATCTGCAATTCAAATATGAATATGCTTAAAATTTTCGATTAAGCAACGCAGTTCCAACTTGCTCAGCAATAGCAGAAGAGAGATAACGACTAAATTATAGTATCCTGCTTCTCGTAAGTGCAGCACTTACAATTTCTGGAGAGAGTTGAGAATTGCTCGAACAATTGTTAAACGGAGTCTGTTTCGCCAGCATTTTTATTTTATATATTACAAAAACTATTAAGATTTACGGAATCATATTAGAATTATAACAGAATAAAAGAAAGGTTGTCCATCGATGTCTGGGTAAAAGCAGGCTTAAATAGTTTTGGAGAACGGATAATCCAGCAAAAGGTCTTTTTTTACATAATTTAATGCTTGGCTACAATCGCAGCTGGTGGTAAGCACCAATGTAGTTGTAGATGGTAAAGCGCATTAACTTAGGAGCCTATTGACTCTTATCTTGAACACACCTATAGGCCGATCGGGCTAGTTAGTGAACCTGACAGCTACACCGAAAGTCGTGTGTAGCCTAGCGCTTAGTTTGGGGTCAGATGGCCATGTGTGAGTTGTCCAAAGCTATTATTTATATTATACTCGGATGGAAATACGGATTCAGGTAATTCGTTTCCATCCATTCCGGTACGCTATACAAAGACGAGGCAAAACGTGTCGACCGTACTGCTAAAAGAATGGATACCTGTAGTGTGCGGAGTCGTTCGATGTTAGAAGTAGTAGGAGGAACCAAGTACATTACAAAAAAATATATAGATATCACAAATTCTTGAAGACTACGTACCGAGAGGTGTGAATACACGAATATTGTTTTTAATGACATGAGAAATAGGAACATTGAAAAAGTCCTAATTATGGATATAGGGAAGGAGAGAAATAAGTATTGAAAGTAAGATATATAGAAAGCTGTCTTCTTTACTCTACTTTTCTAGTCATCTGTGCCAATTGGACAGCAATAGGCAAAAATTTCCAATACTAAAGATTGCACGGAAAATTTAGCAGAAAAATTAAGAAATTTTAAATTCTGCACTGTAATTTAGACTCCACTGCAGCTAAGACAGCAAAGTATTAAAATTATCGTTATCGCATCTGAAAACTAAAACTTGTATTTTATGCATGAAAATAACCTCGTAGACACGGTAGTTCAAGGTACTTGTTTGAGGTGAACCTCTAGGGAGCAAACTTTGAGTTTTAGTTTGATCCCTCCTGGCTTGCGCATGTTTGTTTTCCATTTTGAGAGAATAAATAAGTCACCTGACAATATTCAGCTTAGAATACGAAGGGTTTTTATGTTGGCTAACGTTGGATCACCTCATTGAAACTCATAATTATCCACTACTGGGCTCGGGTTCTCTCTCATATGTGAGGGGTACAGGCCATACACCATCAGCCAGGCTTGCCAAGTGCTGATTGACCTCACACACCAGAACTTTGTAGGGAAGGTGTGCGTGTGTAGTGTTTGAACCTAGGACTTGCCTTTCGAGATACCAACGTTCAAACCTTTCCTATGACTGCTATCCCTGCAATAGGTTATCTGAAAATACAGGCCATGGGTACGCCCAACACCTCAACTGTCCTATACGTTGACCGTCAACGTATCCGCCGTTAATCGCCTTATTGGGCAATAGCCTTATTGGGCAATCGTCTCATTGGGCAATCGTCTCATTGGGCAATCGTCTCTATGGGCAATCGTCTTATTAGGCATCTTATCAGTGATGTTTGCTCAAGGTAACATCACTGGAACGGATCGGGAACCTTCAACTAACATCACAGACGTCCAGCTCTTCTTCGGCCAAGACAGAAAAGGGGATCAAATCATTTATTATTCTTTGTCCGATATCTATTTAGCTGCACGTGAAGGTAGGAAGACGTGCAAAGGATGTGAAAATGACAAGTCTTTACCAATAAAAGTAAAAGAACGAATTCTGAACGACACCGCCACGTCCATTCGCCTTCTTTTCTGGGTTCATTGCTACCTTTAATGTGCGAAGCTCCAAGTTATTACTTACTACCTGCGGGTTAGGACTTCTTACTATTCGATCGGCGTAAAATAAACGTTTCTGAAATTTGTATGGTATTGAAGTAGTCACTTGATGGTATGATGCCTTTATTATGATTCCAAACAAAATGTTTTGGCTTTATCCCATGAGTAACTCACTGTTGAGCATATATAAAGGTCCATTTGCATGAATCATATTCACGGCCATACTGCGGTGGCGAGAAACTCTCGTCTAATGAAACTCGGCTAACGACGATGAGGTTATTAACTTTATGTGGTACATATTGCATGGCTTAAAAAATAGCTGCATGCAGAAATTAAAGCAAGGTCCTGTCGTTTCGGGCCAAACTGTAAGACTACCATTGCTCATAATCTTGATTGGCTTCATCCCATGGATATCCTTTTGTATGGCCCTCTTCTGAGCACTCTCTCTTCATACTCCACGAGGCTGCTTTAATGCGGATTGAAGAAGGGGTCAATCCGTGTTTGAAGTTTTTATGCCACCCGACGGCCTCTGACGTAGCTTAATGATTGCTAACGGATAACAGCCAGGACCGACGGCTTCTCGTGCTCTCCTAAACACGTGAGCGCTTATAAATTCTTGCGACAAGCGGTCACCCATCCACCTACCGGCCGCACCCGCTGTTGCTTAAATTTTTCGATTTCCTACAATTGAAACAGGCCACTTTATGAACGACATCTAATATTTGGAAGTAACTATATCTTACGCTTCGCTATATCTGAGGGAGTTGACGGTATCTTATAATATTAGTGTTGATCAGTCATTAATTACTGCCAGCCATAACACTATTATATTACTTTGTCGTTAGCTTTGCGTGTATTCATTGTGCACGGAATGTTGATTAACAATATATTACAAAGCAGATTGTCTATTCGAAATGGATATTAAAGTAATTAGGATTGCTAGCTTCATAATTTGATCTTTATGAGAAAACTATTGTTATTTGCGATTAACAGCCGGGCTTTACGTGCCTTCCGGAGCACGGAAGCGCTAAAAAAATTGACAACGTAAATGTCTTCAAGTTAAGAGTGAATAGGCTTCTACTAAGTTAGTGCGCTTTACCATTGAAGACTTCATCGCCATTTACCATCAGATGTGATCGTAGTTAAGCCCTAACTTATCTAAGGTAAAAAAAATTTGGCCAATAGCGGTCACTTATCTTCCTACCGACCGCGCCAGCTGTTGCTTAACTTTTTCGATCGCTTCATTCATAATTTCAATCCATAACTATCCCACTGGGCTCGAGCCTCCACTCACAATGTGCGGGGTACAGGCTGTATCCACCACGCTGGCCAAGTGCAGATTGGTGGACTTCACACATTTTCGAGAGTATGAATTTTCTCACAATGTTTTCCTTTACCGTAGCAAGTGATAATCAACTTCTGATATGCTTAAAACTTTGAAAATTAGAGCTTTTTGAACCTAGGACCGAACTAGAACCGTGCAGGATTTGAACCTAGGACCTCCTGATTGAGAGACCAATGTGCTATAACTGTTCAATCGGTAACAGTTGCAATATCTTGATAACTTCAAAGATGTCCTCGGAACCCGCCGTGAAACTAAATATTTTTCTATTTGGTCTTCCAATTCTCTGATTGATTGTCACTATTCTTTTATCTGTCATCTTGTCTCCGGTCTTCTCTACCGTTGAAGCGTTCTCCGTTTTAGTATTTTTATATTTTTAGGATTCCGTTCCCAAAAGAGTCAAACCGGAACATAATATGAAAATATAATATGAACATATATAAAATATTATATGAATAATATGAAAGTATTGTATGAACATATATAAAATATAATATGAACATAATATGAAAATGGCTCATATTTTTGTGTGTACACATACATTTATTCCATCCACGCTCCACATACAAGTATGAATGTGTAAGCAGATTAATTTATTCAACTATTAGCTTTTTACCGCGACTAAGCCCTCTTGGTACACCCCTCCCAGCCCCCTTTCGTCACCTCTTCAATCCCAGTAATGTCGCCTGTTCCTTGACCCAAAAATTTCTTAACTTGCAATTTTTATTGTAATTGACACTTATTTAATTTAATTGTCTGGATATAATTACAAGGCTTACTAAAAATATTTAAAAAATATCTTTAATTATAGATCCAAAATACAAAGAAACAAACAAAATTTCATAACTATGTACGTATATTGTTAACCTTTGAGGAGTTCCCTTGTCTGGAGCCAGTCCTGAAAGCAGTATCAGGCCATGCTTGTCAAAATTTCAGCTCCGTAGTGTAAGAGGAAGTGGGCATAATTAATCTTGCAAAATTTGACCCGCAACAAACAAATATACTAACATACAGTGCAAGTTTAATAAAAGCTTGAAAAAATATATACATGCAATATAGTATATTATCATCAGATGGACGTGTGTGAGTTATCCTGAGATATTTATTTATTTAATATTTATTGATATGTTATCATAACACAAGAAATCTTAGAGCAAAGATATGATGGTGTAATGGTAGAAAAAATTAAAATTCCATTGTAATTGCCTCAACAAAAAGACTACAATTTGTCGGCTGATAATAAGCTTTTGTTAAAATGATCCATAAATAGAAATTACTTTCGCGACAATATAGCCGTTATGACTCAGCAGAAAACCTTTTAGCGTCCATTTTGTAACTTTACAGAGACGGTCTGTCTCCATTAAAACAATAATCGTGTTACTGCCTTGTATCGGTTTAACTATGTAATATTTATAAGTTAATTTACGTTACTTATGGATTTTGCCGTTAAACAATAAAGTTAATTGTTCCTTTATTGCGAAAGTGAAATTTTCTCTTATTTCTTGTTCTTCTCAATTAATCATGGCCTACTGTTGAGCATGGGTCTTTTCTCCGAATGAGAAGTTTAAGGCTGTGCCCTGGCTAAGTGCGGACTGGCAGACTTCACACATCTTTGGGTTTTGTAAACTCCCTGCAGGTTTTCTCACGATGTTTTCCTTCACCGTTACAGCGATACTTAAAACGCACATAACACCGAAAAGTCAGAAAGGTGCGCTCTGGGATTTGAACCCGGACCTCCCGAGTAGGAGACCGAGTTCTTAACCGCTAGGCTATCATTTCTTTTATTTATAATTCATATATAAAAGAAGTCTTCTTTCTCCGTCCTATTAATCTAATATGGTCGTCCTCGACCGTCGTGTGTGTTTATTACTTCCTGGCAGGCAACGCGTTACTAATAACCCAGTCTGGTGTTAACGTCCATAGGCAGCGTGATCACTGACCCAGGTGCACGTTTGGCTGTTCATCGCATAAAAAAATGCATCAACAATTTAAAAAAAAAAATCATATTTTTATAAGTAATGTTTAATTCAAATATAATACATTTATACATAAACTTACGGTGATTGTGTTATACCGTTATAAATAACCCTACCAGTTTTACACAAAAGTGGTCTAACAGGCCCATTTACGCCGTCGCGTCGCCGCACGGTTAGAATGCAATTAGGTCTTCTGTTGGTCAATTTTGTCTTCATAATGTAAGGGTTACTTCCGACCTTAGCAGGATTTGGAACTGTCCTTGGAACATAAATAGCTTTTCTGGGCAATCATAAAGTAATGCCTTACAGATTTAATGTGTTTTGTGCTAAATGGTATTTTGAGTATTAATACGTGCAATGAAAATAAATATGTGTAAAGACCGATTTTTAAATTTTCTATAGGATTCGAATAAAGTAAGAAACATATTGCGTCAACTACAAATAAACTTAGGAACAACTCAAGATGGGCCAAGGAATAAACTTTTATTGGGCCGCTTAGGAAACCATAATCCTGTGCTGGCCTACCAGAGTGTCGTCAAAGTTGTACAGAAGTCAGCTGCTCGGTGGTAGGGATCCACGGACTGGTTATTATGTCATGGGAACCCCGTCTGGCTACCACCCGCTTGGTTGAATCAGCCGCAAAACGATTCATCGTGTTCCTTTGAGAGTCAGTTCTCCTCTTTTTCTCTCCGTCCTTCATCCATCCTCCTCCACATTCTTCTTCTGTCATCCATCCTGAAGTGGTATGTAGTTCGTGTACCTGGAGGCAGTTCCTTTGGCTATGTATCGCTTCCTTTATTTCTTTGTTTAAAATAACGCGACAGAGCAGCATTTTCAAAGACTATTAATATTTTTACGGAATATGAATTACGTGCAAAAGTTCAGAAGTTGGAATTTCAAGAAACTCAAGTTATTGAGTTACGCCTTAGAAAATATCAAAAGTCAGCATAGTCAGCGATGGACAGTAAAGCTGCCTATACATGTTGACTGAGCCTATAGAAAAGATGATTTGATTAAATTCAATTGCTATTTACAAATTGCCCAAAATTTTTTTTATCGTGTGGAACGAACGAAAGAACGAGAGAAAGAAACACATCTCTTTCATCCAGACATGGGAAGGTGGACAGGTATGTGGGACTCGAACCCACTAAAACCACACAGTGTCGATGCTAACTGCTTTGGTGCCGGGACTGTGTGTTAGTCTCGTTCCACTGCCCCGGCGCGGCGGCGGTTACCATGGCCAAACCTAGCCCAGCACGTGTTAGACTAAACATCTATTGCTTACTGTCATTAGTTACTGTCGAAGATATAACCATAAAATTGTATGGGGATGAAAACTCGCGGGATAATGCTAGTCCTACTCCTACTAATATTATAAATGCGAATGTTGGTGGGGATGTACATATGTTTGTTACTCGTTTGAGCAAATACTACAGAACACATCGAAATGAAATTTGGCACAGAGGTATATTATAGTGTGGAATATAACACATAAGCTACTTTTTATGAACGTACATACCACACGAAGCTGCGGGAGGAATCCAGTTTTATATATATTCCTAAGATTGAATTGTTAGAACTTGTATTCCACAATAAAAATGATTGGTTGATTGATTGATATATTGATTGGTTTCACTCGGCCAACGTGTATAGGCTGCATAACGTAGAATAAGCACAATTTTAGTGAGAATAAGGAAATTGCTAAGTTTAGGTAAACACCCGCTTTCTTCCCCAATCTGCGGTCCCTGTTTGCCTGTATTGATCCATCTTGCTCGGGTCACCAATGTTCGGTGTCAGTGAATATAATTTTATCGCTTCACTTCTGCTTTGACTCTGTTTCGCCTCTGCATCCTTCTGCCTTACCTCTGCTTCACCTCTGCTTTGCCTATGCCTTACCTCTGCTTCGCTTTGGTATAGTAAGGGTGGTGGACGAGATTTTTTTAATATATACATACATACTATATATATATATATCTTTTTTGATTTAAGTACCGACTTAATTAACAGATTATTATTCCAACCTAAGTACAGCATATAGGTGAAAACTGCACTTAAATTGGATCAGCTATTTCTGAGATAAACGTGTACAAAGGCACAGACAAACAGGTATACAGACGAACAGATATACAGACAACGTAGACGTAACAGACAAAAATTTGACAAGTCATTGTTTTGAATTCTATTCTATTCACATCAGTAATAGTTTGTTCCAAATAAATTATGTATATACATAGTAATTCCGTTCCAATACACGTACATCTCCAATTCGCATTGAGAACAGCGTAGTGGAGTACGATCTAGGCCTCCTCAGCTCTGCGGAGATACCCGTACTCAGTAATGAGCCCTTGGTATATTGATGACGCACATCGAAACATCTTTGTTTAATTACATTTTTTACATATAATAAAATTAGTCCCACATTACATTCCGTACCCTCTTGTACCCGCTGCTTCTGAGGGTACTCTTGACAATTGAATGGTAAGATGCTGACCGGTACTTAAAAGCTCTTTACTTACGGATAAACAGGTAAAAATATATGAATAAATTTATATTAAAAGTTTGATTAAAATTAAGTTACTTTAAATTGGGTTGAAGCGTCAAAGCTTGGCTGCTTCGTTTGTTGCGGTCTAAGAAGTTAAGCAACAACGCCCGCGGTTGGTAGGAGGATGGGTGACCGCTAGTGGCAAAAATGTAATGAGCGATTCTGTGCTTCGGAAGGCACGTAAAGCCGCGGGTCTTGACTATCGTTAGATAGAAATCGTTAAGCCATGGAGGCTTTCATGCGGTATAAAATCATTCGTCACTTGGGTTGGCTGCAAATCCTTTCACCAATCCGCATTGGACCAGCATGGCCCGTGCCCAGTAGAGGGTTATCAATGGGTTGAAGCCTATCATGAATAAAATAAAAAAAGTCGGCGTTAGTTTTTTACTATACATTATCAAAACGTTCATTGCAAAGTAGAGTAAGTAGGGTTTTGCTATTTTTCTTATTAGGCACCCACTATTCTCTGAAATGGCGCCATTTACTTACAAAGTCAAGCTTCAGCTCAAGGGATTTGGGATAAAAATATTATAACGTGAGATAATGGAAATGAAAATAATAACTAGATGGGTGCGGGAAAATTTATGAAATTCTTTTATTACTAAGTCAACTTATCACAAGGCAAAATTTAAATTATTGAAAAAAAAATGGTCTTTCAAGACCTATAATAATTTTAAAAGATCTTTACAAGGACACACGATGCGGTAGAAAAAAAAATCTCATTTTACCTATATATATTTTTACATCATTGCAACAAATAATTGTCCCACTATTGACTCGGATATTTAGTTACAAGGTGAGGAGTTCAGGTCATAGTCCACCACGCTGGCCATGTGCGGATTGGGGGACGTCACACGCTTTTAAGACATTAAGAAATTTGCATGTTTCCTCATAATGTTTCCTTCACCATAGCAAGTGACAACCAACTTCTGATACGACATCATTTCTGATACGCACATAACTTTGAAAACTACCGGTGGATGCCGCAGGGCTTGCACCTAGGAACTCCCGTTTCAGAGACCAATGTTTAAACGACAAAGCTACAACTGGTACAAATCTTGAAAAACATTTTTTATATCTATGTATAATAGGTATAAAATATTTTCTACCTCTTTGTTATTCATTAGAAAAAGGTAGTAACATTCACATCAAATTACAGGCTTAAAGCGCCTAAAGACCCGTTTAAAGGGTCTACGTTAAAATACAGACTAATGAACGGACATGGCGAAAAGGCTTCCATATTTTCAACGGAACCCTTTAAACTATGATTAAGGAAGAAACGGATAGACGTGAACGAAACAGTATCCCTTTGGGTACAACACTAAAATTACTAGCAAGTGACGTCATAAAGGCTTCACTTCAGACTAAGCACAAAGCTAAAGTGAAATACTACAGCAATAAGAGACTTAAACAGACTATGAGAGTGGATATTTCAACTTCAAAAATATTCCCTCTGTTTCAGAATTTCCGTTACAGATTACGTAATTAAGTTATTACGTCATACGGAAAACGTTTTATACGTTGGATTACGACGAATTATGAATTATCAACGTTAATTTTAAGCAATTGACGATAATTTAGGCAATTCGTAACTTCTGTGTTGGTGTCACTAACCGATTTGAAATTGGATATGTTTTTACAGAAATAATCGAAGCGTTTATTAAATTTTCTTGAGCGTAGGTAATCGGAGGAGTTCAGCAATAATGGGTTTCAAAATGACGACTGTTAGTAGCAAGAAATTTTAATCAGTCCTGGACAGTTAAGGTGACAGATGTTAGGCCTTGTTGTACTGGAGTAGCATGATGGAGTAAGCTCAAACCTCCTCAGGAGCAACCCGCACTCAAAAGTCCATGTGAAGTCATTGAAATCGGAATAAAACTTTAAAAAAACGTGAAGCCTTTATGACGTCAGTTGCAGGTAGTTAAAGTTTTGTACTTGGATTAGTATTGATAGAGAGACTATTCTTGATTCGTAACTGTTTTAGGTCCTGAACATCAAAGTTTAGAAAAAATCTTCTTTTATTTCTACCGCCACATCACTTGATGAAGATTGTACCTCTACGGTCTGATTCTCAAGGTTTTTATTGCATCACAACTGCTAATAGTGGAAGGAGATTCTAAGGTCCCGGCGTGCTGTGACATGAGGTTTTTAAAAGTTGCTAAAAACATCACGTGATTAATAGACAACAACATCTGTATGTTTTTTCCCATTTAGGCTATAAAAGACAAGTTCAAAGTTTATTTTAAATTCCAAGACAAGGGTTAGTATAAAGTGCAAAATCCCCTACTAATACTTCACTCATAATATTCCATTCTATCATGTTCTCAATCTCGCCAGTAAGTGTATTCCGCTCTAATGTACATTAAACGAGGTTATATCCAGGGAAAGCCAATAAATATCTAGTGGCAGTGATTAATACTCTCCCAGGATTATTCCTTCATACGTGGATTTGTTCCATGGAGCTTATGAATTTTGTATACGATTGAATTTTCATGAAGGCTTCTGATGCGTAACGGTTTTCTTTTTTTTTCTGTAAATGTGAATACTCGGATACAGATACACATCTGAACATGGACGCACATGTGTTTGCACATATAACTGGACATGCATCCGCGCATGGACACGCGTTTGCAGACTAAAATTCACACGCGTTTGTACGGGAAAATGAAAACGCGTTTGCATATAAATTAGCATACATATTTGCACATTCGTTTGTACAGGAAAATGTAAACGCGTTTGCACCAAAATTAGGACACACATTTGCAAACACGCGTTTGTATAGGAAAATGTTAACACGTTTGCACACAAATTTGCCCACGCATTTGCAAACGAGCAACCGTTTGCACACGAAAGCCCACATCCTTTTGCACAGGAAAATGAACAACCGTTGGCACACGACGAAGAAGTAGACGTATCGACACAATAACGTACACGAAAACATATCTAAACCAAAGCAAAGTGACGTACATATACATATGTATTTCAATGGTGGTACACAATTACTAGTATGAATATTCTGATGAAACGAGTTTGCTACACTAGTCACTCATTTTAGTACAAAATTCATTAAATGTGACCTCAAAGTACTCTATTTATTTTCTAGAAAATATTTCATCGTTCTCTTTTTATAAACGGTTGAACTATTAAGAGCGGTTGATTAATGAATGACGAATACTACACTTTCTTAAAGTGTAATTTTCATAGCTGACTAGGCACAAGTTGAAAGATTTTATATTGCTACTTTAATATTGGGGTAACTTTTTCATTCACTTTAATCCGAAATGAACGTAGGAGGTATAGGTACCGCGAAGGATTATTATAACTTGCCTGTACGGTGTCGCCCAAGTATAATATAGGAGTCTTCAAGAGATGAGTGAACAGGCATTTACTATGTTAATACGTCCAACATTTTAGACAATGTCCTTCTATTTCTTTGCCCACGGATAAAGAAAGACGTCGTGAGTCGTCATGTTCCGGTCGGTAGGATCTTATCGTATAGTATTACACAACATATATATATATAGCTGTGATAGCCAATTATTATTATAAATGCGCATGTTTGTTTGTTACTCCTTCACGCAAAAACTACTGAACCCATCTGGATGAAATTTGACACAGAGATCAATAATAGTCTGAAATAGTACATAGGTTACTGTTTTTCAACGTACCTACCACGCGAGCGAAGCCACGAGCTTTAACTTGTATACAAATATTGTATGTCTTTGACTGAATAATATTTTCTATTTATCTAATTTAGAAATGCTTTCTATTCAAGAAAATATATGTTCCCGTTAGTAAACAGTTAAACTTAGGACGGTAATACAGTAAAAAGTTTTTAATTAATGTTTGGAGACCATTAGCGTATCCTAAACCGAAACATGATTTTAATTTGGCACCCAACAAAATCTGCTCCTAAAATGAGATTATCATGAAATTTAATTTAGCAGAAGTGTAAGGGTCTAGTTAGGGTTCCATGGTATTTTTGAAATATTTAAAGCTTCAGTATTCGTCAGTTGAAATATGCGTTAACAGCCCAGTAACCTGTTTCGAGTGTAGGCGGTTGAAAGAGTTAAGCAACAGCGGGCGCGGTCGGTACGAGGATGGGTGACCGCTGGTTAAAATTTCATGAACGCTTCTGTACATCGCATATAAAGCCATGTCGGAGGCCTTCGGGGGGTTTTCCGACAAAATGTAATTTTAAAAGGGAAACTATTCCAGATAGGTAAGCAGTGGTTTGAACATTGGTCTTTTGAACTTCTAGTTCTGGGTCCAAATCCAGCGGCCCGCACCTTTAGTTTTCAAATTGCGGCGTATTACAAGTCAATTATTTATCATTTGCTTTGGCAAAGCAAGATATCTTAAGGTAACCTGCATTCCTGAGAGTTCTCCAAGGTTTTTGGAACCTCCCAATCCGCACTTAACCAGCATGTTAAACTATGGCTTTGTCCCCCACATTGTAGAAGAAGACCTGAGCTTAGTAGTGGGACAATTATGGGTTATGATAAGATCCAACGGGTTAACAAGTTAACATCAAGTACGAAACCCTCCACTGCTCTTGACCTCACATACCCATGGCCAGTTTTAAACGTAAATTTTCAAATATGTATATTCAAAATTGGACTATATTTCAATGTGATTTAATTTCCATTCCCGTGTTTAAAAATATCGTGAACAATTTAATTAAGTTTACCGCAAGTACGCTCGGTATGCCGTACCACGTTTTATGCGTGGAACAGGATTTTTAATGAGACAAACCACGTACCGAGTTAAATTACTGTAAGTGCATTGGTGTACCGGTGTAAGCAACTTAATTTCAACCTAAGCTGCATTAGAATTAGGTTAAATTTTGCAAATTATTTTCTCAGGTTTTTAATGTTAAAATTATCGGAAAAGTAAGAACATTAGCCTCAAACAAATTGATTTACATATTAGTTTAATATTTATTCGGTGGATATAATTGTATGTTTCATTTCAGTGCTTTTTAATTTTTCACTTTATTTTACTTTTTTCACCTGTATCTGCGATAGTAGTACGTCATCATTATTAAAAGTATATATATCACGGTCGAACTCGGGTCTTTTCTGTAGACTAGACACATCTTCGAGAACATTATAAAGATCTCTCAGG
>DWJZ01005337.1:0-14182 GCA_018249125.1 Asbolis capucinus | reverse complement strand
TCACCATAGCACAAGCTAACGCTTAGTTTGGGGTCAGATGGCCGTGTGTGAATTGTCCAAAGATATTTATTTATTTAATGAACTATGTATATATATATATGTATATGTGTGTGTGTGTGTATTAATATATATATATACATAAATTACCTAATTCTTTATGTATGACTCGAAAATGTCAGTCTTGTTGATATTCAAACAGATTGCAAATATTCATAGCCTTTTGTCGATTGTAAGCGAAAACGTTAGGCAACAGCGGGCGCGGTCGGTAGGACGAGTGACCGCTAGTGGCAAAAATTTCATTAACGCTTCCGTGCTTCGGAGGACACGTAAAGCAGTCCGACCCAGTTATCATCGAAGTTGGAGGCCTTTGAACTGCATAAAAACTTTACATACTTGAATTGACTTGAGTTAACTTCTCCATATATCCACACGAAGTTGGAAGCCTCCGGGCGGAATAAAAACTTCCGATACTTGACTTCACCACTAATTCCTTCACTCCATTGGAGCAGCGTGATGGAGTATGGTCTAGGACTCTTCAGTATCAGTAATAGCGTACCGCGAAGGATTGGAATAAATTGCCAGCGTCTGTGTTTTCGCTGAATTATAATATAGGCGTCTTCAAAACAAGATTGAATACTATATGGTGCTAAGGTGGTGGTAGTCTACCTATCCACTTACCATCAGCCCCACCAGACTATAGTCAAGAAATAATTTTTAATATTGAAAACAAAAACCCTGTGCTTAGTAGTAAGCTACTAATGGATTAATTTCACGTCGGGGTTCGAACCTTACTACCAGCCTCGGCATTTACGAGTATGTAGATACGTGCTAGATAAATGCTTTTTCTCGGGTTATAAGACTTATTTGTTATAAGTATTTATATTCACCAGTTATAGACTAATGAGTTGAACGTTGATCTTTCGAACGGGAGGTCCTGTGTTCGAATCGCCCATTCTAATGCCATAGAAATGAATAACTTGTACCTGTGATCACACCTATTATTCCGCGGTAATTAAGTTTTCCGAGATAAAAGTAACAAAAAAAAATATCCTCACTTTCCTTCATAAGTGGACTATCCAACATAAAAAGGATTTTTCAATTAGGACCAGCAGTTCTGATATTGATGCGTTCAAACAAACAAACAGACTTCTCAATATTAGTAAGTTACCAATCAAAATCAATGTTGAACTCTCTTTGATCATAGAAGGCTACACCGAACCATATCGGTCAAATGTCGTTAACTTGATTCGGTCGTTCCGATACGATCACATAATCCGGCTTAATATAAGCTATTCTACGGATAATAGTCGACCAAATAAAATGTGGTACAGTTATATTAAGTGTCAAGTCATATTATTGACAGAAGTACTTATATGTAATAGAACTCGTTATACAATTTCCAAAATAAATATCCAGATTTTTATAGCGATTACGTCACGTGATACACCCTCTATTCACCCCCGCCCTCTTCATCATCCCCAGCAAACCCTCCTTATTTAACCCCCTTTAAACCCCCTTATATCCCCCCCACCATAAACCCCCTTTATTCAATTCATTATTAAATTAACAGTATCATACATTCGCAAGTAATTCACATATGGTATAGGGCAGCATTTTGACCACCACCCACCATCACGACCACGCGGACGAAGTCGTGGGCAAAAGCTATATAGTACTAAATAAATTGTTTGAAGTTTACCGTTATATCCTAACTAAACCCATACATAAATAAATATCTTGGACATCTCACACACGGCCATCTGACCCCAAACTAAGCGTTAACGTTAACTATGGTGATCAGACAACTGATAAACATACATACTCGTATATATTTTTAAATACATACTTACATAGATATTTACACCCAGACACAGAACAAACATTCCTGCTCATCACAGAAAAGTTTGACCTGTGTGGGAATCGAACCCACGACTTTCCGTGCAGCAGTCATGTTCACTAACCACTAGACCAACCGGTCTGTCGAATGTAACAAAAATAGCTTTATCGAACAAGAACAAAACGAGCAAATTTCTCAAACATGGCTCGGTATAAAGTTCCATATTTTGTACGGACATCGGATGCAGCCTGCCTCGACATAAATCCAGGATGAGCACAATGGTGTGTTTTTCGCTAACTTTTGTTCCTTAAAAGACTGGCCCTTGCAGGCAGGTGGTCGGCGATTTATTATCTTCCACTGGAGCTACGGCGTGTGAAGATGTACAGAAATACTGGAAATGATAATAGAATTTACCAGTTTACCATTTGTTGACTTTTTAACGAGAAGTTTCTTAGGCCAAAGGACACTAGAAATTCATGACAGGCCAGTTGGTTTAGTGGTTAGTGAACCAGACGCTGAGTGCAAACTTTATCGCCATTGATGGTGGTTGAACCTGACTGCTACATCTAAAGTCGTGGCTTCAATTCCCACTCGTTTCAAACTTTTATGTGATGAGCAGGTATGTTTGTTCTATGTATGTCTAGATGTCTATTTAAGTAAGTAATTAAAAGTATATACATATGTTTATTTATCGGTTGTCTGATTATCATAGTACAAGCTCACGTTTAGTTTGGGCTGAGATGGTCGTGTGTGATTTGTCCAAAGATATTTATTTATCTAAGGCATAGAAAGGTACTAATTAATAACTTAGCAATAATAGTTATAATAAAAATAATAGTTATTGAAAATTTAAAAAACGCTAGAACAAGTATCAAATGCTGAAATACTTTTATGTAACCTATCTTCTAATCTACCTATTCTGCACTCCTCCTCCCCTCTTTCTGTACCACCACATTCAACACGATAATACAAAGAGTTATATGGTTATATCTTCGTCAATAAATAACTTTCATACAAACTTACATCCCCAATTTCAACTCCTTCAAACTTTGTTTTAGTCAAAAACTGTACCCTATGGTTTTCCTCAAGTTCTATTCTACCTATGTACGGATTTTCATCAAAATGGGTTCAGTAGTTTAGGCGTGAGAAGGTAACAGAAAAACAGGGTTACTTTCTCACTTATAATAGCAGCTAGGATTGATATATAAGCATTCCCACGGCAACTACCTACATATCTTCTCTTAGAATAAATTCTGTTTTGTCATTAAAAAGCTCTTCTAGATCAAGAGTGGAAATTTTATAAAATAAGGTTTATGCAAACGGTTATAGAGTATCCACGTTACAATGGCGAGCTATTTAGCCGGCACAGAATAGAAATGCTCTGATGAAGTAGGAGCGCGATCGTTACTGGCCCTCATTTTATGAATGATGGGATTTTTTAACTTTATAACTTTCTCCATATTATCGTGTGCGTGTAGACCTTATGTTTTGAAGTTTACGTCTTCTGCCCGCGTGCATAGGGTTTAATGTTGATAAAAATAGTCTAAATGTTATTGTAGACTATAATCTATCCCTGTGCTAAATTTCATTCGGATTTGTTCAGTAGTTTTTGCGTGACGGAGTAACAAACTTCCATCCATCCATTCCTTCTCACAAACATTCGCAATTATAATATTAGTAGCACTGAACAATAAACTAACATAACGTGTGGCTTTATCAGATTGATAGCCCACTACTGAGCATTAGCATACGTGTCCTTCGAACCACAGAAACATTCATGAAAGTATTTTTTTGCCACAAGCAGTCACCCATACTGTCTGCACTCCGTCGAACTCCGTCTTCCGTCGAAGGCTTCTAGTAGCAAAAAAGTCCGACACTTGGATTGGCCACTAAACCTTCCACACTTCCGCATTGGAGCAGCGTGGTGTAAGCCTCCTCAGTATAAGGACAGATCCGTGCTCAGTAGTAGACCATCAATAGCTTGAAACCGAACGTTATTCGGTCTCAATTTAGTTCTGAGTAAACACAGAAGTACAGACTGCTGTAGAGCTCATATATCCTGTGAATACAATAATATTACCACGAACTTGGTGTTCCCAATTAGCAGTTCTGCACGTATCTGATTGGAACTAAATAGTATTGTTAACATGCAAATATTCTAATAGATGTTACTTGATATGTTATTTGCGAAATGATTATGATACAGTTAAACTGAACTGTTTTTTTCGGCGACCTCACCTTAATTCACCTAGTTGCAAGCGACGGACTGGATAAGTTGCCCCCGTCAGTTCTAGTTCGTTTACAATGTAATTGTCTTTGAGTCAGGAGTAAAAGCTTCTTTTAAGTTAGTGTACTTTACCATCTAGGACTTCGTCATTTACAAGCTGATGGGATCGTAGTCAAGCGCTATATAGAAGGTAAAAAAAGCGAATTCATCCGCGTTATATATTGATAAAAATTAGCATTTATGTTATTACAGACTATCCTACTAATATAACAAATGTGAAAATTGTGAGGCTTGATGTACGTTTGTTCCTCCTTCACTCAAAATGTACTGAACAAATCCGGATGAAATTTATCACAAAGATAGATTATAGTCTGGAATAACGTATAGACTACTTTTTATCAACATACTACACGAGCGAAGCCGCGGGCGCCCCCTAGTAATCTATTTGTATGTCGAGTTTATTTTAATCCATTCAACGGTTAGCGCGTGAAGGAATCGCAAACATCGAAACATCTTCACTAACTTTCACATTTATAATATTAGTAAGTAATTGTTAATTAACTTAATGTACAGCATTGAAAACGAGCGAAGAATACAATACATTTAGCGCCCGTAATCGGTTATAGTAAAAAACGAAAATCAATACTGCAAAACAATTTATTTTACACAAAAAAGTTGCAAAATTATGAACGGTTTTTAACAATAAGCATCAAACTCAATCAATCGCCCGTAATTTATCTAATTTCGTCGTTTCGTCGTCGACAATTATCGTTTAAAATTTAAGTATCGCGCACCCAAATAACAACCTATCGCTTCGAGAGCCTACAAAGAAATGGACGAGCGCTTTTTTTTTTTGCGTCCAGACAGAGAAAGGACTACCCTCCGGAGATGCGCGGGAGGGAGGTGGTGAATCCTCATGCATACCAGCACAGCCGGCTGTACTGGTTATGTGGGACTCACGATAAACTAGGTGCATATCCACTAAACACCACCTGAGAATGGCTTTGGCCGAATGACCTCTAAGCCTTCATCTGAGGCGACCCCGTTTGGAGAGACGTGGCGCAAGGACGAGCGCTCGACTCGCAATTCCTTAAAGAGGTCTCGTCAGGTGACGTCACCTATCGATAAATAATATTTTTTTAAACGATCCTTAAAATATAATATACTTTATTATGCACACTAGGGAAACACAGAAAACAATAAAATAATTAAAATACAATAGACGGTCTTTTGGAAGAATTCGAATCTAGGCTCGTCCTTTGGACAGACCATTTGTACAGACCGTTATATATCATTAACCTACCAATACTTTACCACAAATATAACTTATACAAATTAACCGTATTTAACCATTCAACAAACAGTATCTTAAGCTTACATTATTTTAGACTAATGTCAGTTCCATTTAGCTGGCAGTTTAGTTGAGCAAGTTCCATACGTTGGGTGAAGTTGAGTGTAGGAAGTTTACCGAGCGCCGGTCTATATACTCGATTCCTCGGGCAAAAGTTGCTATCCCTGTTATTGAGACAAATTTGAAACTTACAAATTATTGGCACAATATTTGGAGCAAGTTTGTTGTACCGTGATACTGCGGCGACGTATTCTCGCGTGCAAAATATGGAGTTTTCCGAGGTCATGGCTTTGGGAAGTCATGTTTAGTTTTAGTTCTCAATTCGAATTCGTTTTAGTGCAGTGGAAATTGAGAGGAAAGAAGTAGAGTAAGATGGATGGATAAATTATAAATGAAAGGTAAATTGTAGGGATTGTTTATAAATAAACAGAGAAAATGAAGAAGAAGAATAGGACAGCGTTTGAGAACAATGTTTTGATCCTGGAGAAACTAACAATCAAAGACAGGTTATCGGATTATATACAGATACAAACCCTAAAATATTTCGAATACGCCCGAATCAAAGTCTTCACGGAACGATTGAGTATCCAGAAGAATGGATACTAAGTGAACACCGTATTGATCTACTCGTTAGACATTCGTCATTAAGACTACCACACAAACATATAGATTTCCGCAAAGCTGAAGATAGAAACAAATGAAGGCGCATTGCTAGGAGTGCACTATCTTTTGGAAATGCAAAGTTATCAACAGCTAACAACAGAGTGGTCTTGCTACTCAGTCAAGTATGAACGACTGAGTAGAGAAAGCGACTTCTTCCGTCAATATCGCAAGGTTTCAAAATATCCTTATGCTGAATATTAATTATCCAGAACAATTAGGAAAATTTGAGAGACATTTTCAGCCATTATAAAAATGAATTTCTTACGTTGTTATTTCCGAAGTCCTTTGACATAAAACTCTTTGAGGAAGTACAAAAAAGCTCTCTTTGAGGGCTTCAATTTTAACTATCAGCACAGAGTAATACAATACAACCAGCGAACGGAGCTAAATTCTTAGAAGCAAGCTTAGTGAAATTTGGTAAGCTTTGTTTCAAATGTATAAAAGTGATAAATTTATTTTGGGCATTTATATAAATACATTTTGGGCAAGACACGCAATGTTACGTACGATTCTAATTATACATTTTATACGCTTCAACTTATACAACTACATTTTATACAACTAACCAAAAATGTTGAATACATATACAAAATAACTTCTGAACTTTTTGTTTTAAGGAAGTGTCGTACATTAATCTGATAACAGGTAGTAATTACGAAAAAAATATAACAAGTCTAAATATCTTTAAAACCATAAAATATTCATACCAATTTAAATCAGGCTAATTTGGTAGAACATAACAAATTATGCAAATAGAATTAAAAACAATTTTTTTTCAGTTTCCTCGCGATATTTTATTCACTAGTTTCTGCCCGCGACTTCGGCCGTATCATGTAGTAATAAAACGAAGCCCCTGTTTCTCCAGCCCTATTTATAATATAAACGCAAAAGTCGTTTATTTTTTTATTAATTTTTATTTGTTTATTTATGGAATTAGAACGGCGGTGAGGTTGGATGGATTGATGTTTGTTAATCCTTCACGCAAATACTACAGAACGGATTTTGATGACGTTTTGCAAAGGGATAGATAGACTACCTTTTATCCACATACCACGCGGGCGAATCCTAGTAATATGTGTGCTAAGTTTAATTTTGAACCTAGGGTTTACCCAACCCACCCAAGGAGTATGGCCTACTATTTATTGGACTGTATAAGCCTTAAAATATTTATTTTCCGTAACTAAGCACTCTTGTTTTAATAAATGATGTCCATGCTAAAATTTATTTCTGTATCACGAACGCCTACACAGGTCATTTTCCTCAAATGGCTGCTGTGAAATATTTAACGCGAGCCTCCCTCGAGGCTACTTCGAGCTCAAAAGGGGTACCTCTGCCTACACTAAATTTGGTACATGCTCATAATACAAGGTTCCAGTATCTACTGTTACTAAAGTGTTACTTGGTTTAGGCTAATAAAATAGGCTTTAACACACGAATGACCCACGACATAGCACGGGTCTCTCCGCATTGTAATGAGGCCGAAAGATACTTCAACACTGATTGGGATCGGTGGAGGGGTTAGTGGTTGACACAAATGTCAAAAGACTTTATCCCACGCTAAGTATATGGCTATGGATATGCATATGGTGAGATATGGCGACCACCCCTGACCAGACCTGACGATAAAGATCAGGACATACGATTTAACGTGCCCTCGGAAGGACGAAAGCGCTTATGAAATTTTTGCCACCTGTCCTCCTGTCGATCCCGCACGCTGTTGTTTAACTTTTTCAATTGCCTACAATTGAAAGAAGCCTTCGGGTTATGAACATTGCGCTTTATGACATAGCTGTGCTTTAAATGATGCAATTTTGAATCGATAAATCACGGTATATCAGTGTGTCACGTCAAGGTAATACAAACATCCAGATATCCAAAAATCTTCAAAAACTTGCACATTTATAACATTAGTAGGACTTAGAAGAAAAATTGTTTTGGATGATCAGGGGTTAGCAAATTGACATGCACTTGACCGATTTTTTTCTCGTTAACAGGATCAACACAAACTGAGCTATAAGTTTTATGTATAACTATGTACTTTTTAAATTAAAATTCTCCATTTTGTTACCTTTTCAGGCGTGGGCGTTACGTATGTACAGTTACGGGCAACGAAATGTATATTAAGCAATTGTATTTTTGTGTCATAGCCCGGCGGCTCGTTCCGATTAAAACGAAAAAGATAAGTAACAGCAGGTCACGTAAAACCGTCGGAGGCTTTCGAGAGGCCGGAAAACTTCGAACACTTGGGTTGACAACTAAATTCTTCACAAATTAGCACTGGAACGGCCTGGCAGAGTATGCTCTTTAGAGTGATAAAAAGTGTTTCGTGTTTAAAAGTCTCTTGGAAGCGTCACAGGCAAAAAAGTTCATGATAGTATATCGAAAACCTTGTTTTAAGATTTTGTAATCATATTTTTTTTATAAACTATGTATAGGTGATTTAGAAATACCTACGATTGACCATCTAAACATCTAGCTACGAATAAGCACGGCACTCCACCAAGCTGCTGATCGCCATAAGTGGCGACAAGCGGTTGAAAAAGGATCGCATCGGAATCTCGATCCTCAGCAATGAGGCAAGATTGAAGAGAGAGAGAGAGATGATTGACTTTTTGTTTTTGAGTTTGTGTTTAAATATGACTAGAAATAATGTGAAACAAGATGTGAAACGTATAGAATAAATAACATCCTACTTTTAATATCGTCTACACACGTCAAACAAATATGTAATACTTTACGTTACTGATACTGTGAAGTGTACAAACTCATACATTTTAATGCTGCTGACTGTACATACACGGAACGTCTACTTACGGGATGTTAATTACAATTTTGTGCTTTTCAATTTTACTTCATTTTACTTCGAATTTGCTTTTGAAACTCCTTTACTCAAATGTTAGAACTCTAAACCAGTTTATGTTTCATATTTAGGATATATAATGACAGATTTATTACGAATCTGCTAAAGCATTACCAACGTTTGGTAGAGGTGCAACCAATTCTTTGAGATATTTATACTATAGTATCATTTTCAAGTGGACACTTATATAAATGTATGCCCTAAGAAGACAGTCGATCAGATCTCGTGACGTGACCGATCACCTCTGTCTATTGAATCTCGAAAGTTGTGTTCCTTGAGCCTAGAAAGAAGTGTTAGGCTACCTACTTTAAAGAAACTCTACCCATGCGTGCGTTTCTTTTACCTCGTTCCTGGCAGACAACGCGTTAGTAACACCCCAGTCTCTAAACAACCATAGGAGATGGCCTACCTCAGTTTCTAATGTCCATGAAAGGGGATCCTATACCATCCGGCATTTCATCTGGCTTGCCTACTTATCACAGAAACACATCTGCAAGCGCGGGGAAGATACTGAAAGAAGGTGCCCTTCCTTAGTACACACTGGAAGTAACTGGGATCAGTCTACAAACCCACAAGCTTCCTCCTACAGAGAGTTACTCGTCTCTATATATATATGTATATATATATATACTATGTTTGTTTGTTTGTTCTTCATAGAATCTGAAATGGTAGAAGACAGAGCATTGATGTCTGTAGCAACTTTGAACAAAATTCTTTGAAAAAGGTTAATGATACCAGCCATACATACGGTTGACTAGCTGATGCGTAGCCACGCGCGCCGGGTACAGCTAGGTACGTATAAAACTCAAAACTTAATTCTCTAAGCTATGTTGAAAAGCTTATAAACCTTTTCGTTTAAAAACTTCAGAGATACAGAAATTTACACTGTTTTATACAATTTAGAGAAAGGAAGCAATTCTAACTGAGAATTGTGAAATTTATCGACACCAAATAACTTGGAGCAAGACATTTTATATACTGAACTTCCCAAACTGGATCTACAAAATCTAGGGAATATGAAATATGAATAAAATTGGTCTACATTATAAATTTCTAAAACCTATGAATATTTCCAATATTTCTATATGAATAAAAACGGGTTCTACTTATTTCATACCTTTTATTTAACTTGCAGTGTGTGTTTATTGGTTTGATCTGGTCTAATCTTGCAAGCTTAATTAGACCCACTTTCTCTTAGACTACGGAGCTGAAATTTTGCATAAACAATGCTAAGTGACAATGCATTTTTGTGGTAAGCATGACCTGACACTATGTTCAGGATTGGCTCCAGAAATGTACTCCCCGACTATTATCAATAGATATGGAATTGTATGTTACTTCGTATTAGAGCTCTTTAATTAAAGTTTGTGTTTTTAAATATCTTAATTTTTATTGATATATAATATGTTTTAGGAAAGGGGAGATATTTCGGTAGGCGTGGTGTAATGCCTGGGAAGCGGCCGAGCTCCAATAGTTGTTAGTCGGAACTTGTATACATATATGCTAACGATGCAGAAAACTCCGATAGCGTGATTCAGATTTGTCGTGACGTCATCGTATGACGTGTTGTGCGATGTTGCCACTATTTTAAAAAGGATTTGGGGTAAAAAAGCCACATTGGACGATTTACCTGAATTTAGCAGTAATTTCATAAGTAAGTTACGGGTACCATTTGTTCAAATTAAAAATGTGTGAAAGTGTGAAAAGAAGTGAAAAAGTGAAATTATTGTTGCTAAATAGGGATAGACCCTGTGTTTTTTTATATTCAATAAGCTAGCGCTTGACTACGAAACCACCTGATCGTAAATGGCGACGTAGTCTTTGATGGTAAAGCGCACTAATTTAATAAAAGCCCTTAACATCATTTGATTGCAACAAATACCTTAAAATATATCATAGTTTTAAAATAACTCCCAACAAAACGGTAGCCGTGCTTCCTAAAGAACGATTTAAGTAACCATAAACAACTCCGGATGAGTTGGTATTTTTTTTAATTCAACGGTACCACAGAATGCCGCTAAAGTGACACAAGCGTCATTAATAACATGAGTGCTATGTAATAAAGTTTAATCAAGAGGCTGGTACGCATATTTTAATTAAATAACTTCGTGGGAGCACGCAGCCTACTCGCTAACATATGACAGGCCTTATTAAAAACTGAAATTATTTTGCTACAATTCAGTGTCATTGACATCGTCAACGTTTTTTTACTAGCTGATACGCATAGGTTTAATTACCTGAGCCGGGGGTGGGCTAAGAGGACTCGGGGAAGAGGCAAGCTGGATATTCTTCTGGATTTATGGCATACTAATAATAACGTATCATTATTTTATTATTATTCTAATGAAAATAACAATGGAAACAGTGATAAAATTTAATGTGTGCAGGCTAAATTGGCGAGGTGAGGGTACGCTGGCCAACTCGTCGTAATAAATCGGTTAGTCTCCAACCTGGCTTTCATTATACCCTGGCGACGTGAGTGGGATTAAACGAGGTCTTTCATAGATGGATTTCAAAGTTATCCGTATCAAAAATTATCAAAAACATTGTAAGGAAACCTGCACTCCTGAGAATTCTACATAAAATCTCTAAACGGTGCTGCCAAGTCGGCCAATCCGCATTTGGCCTATACCCGTCACATTATAAGTGGAGACCCGAGCCCAGCAGTGGGACGATGACGAGTTGCTATGAAGAATGAGGTGTACTAATTAAACATACAGACCAGTCGAATTCTTCGGACATTAAGAAAAGGTTTCCTGATTCTTGTTCTCACCTGATCTGGCACGAACCCAGTAGGTACCGAATGCAATTTAATAAAACATGTGCAGCAGTACAATAAAAATCCAGCTCAATGAGTTTACCCTCAAAATCCCAAGAGTTCTTTTGCAATGACCCAGTTAATCCTGAACAAACCTACTCCGCTCGAGACGCTACGTTGTAATCCAATACAACGAACGTGACGTATATGTTATGAACTTGTCGTATCATCAGCGGGAAACTATCACTAAAGCTACAACGTTAAGTGGTTGCCCTGACTAAAATATTTTACTGATATTATATGTCAACATCATAATCCTTCCCGACTGGACAGCTGGTCTAGTGGTTAGTAAACTTGAATACTAAGCTGGCAGTCGTGTTTCGATCCACACCCAGAACAAACTTGTGATGAGCAGAAATGTTCTGAGCCTTGGTATAATACAAATATCTTGTATATAAGTATATATTTAAAAATATACATGAATGTTTATTAGTTGTCTGATCACCACAGTACAAGCTAATATTTAGTTTGGAATCAAATAGCCGTGTGTGAGTTGTCTCGAGATTTTTATTCTATTAATCATTAATTAGTAAACATGGCTAAGTGTTAATGAACCGATAGTTAACTGAGAATGTTTCAAACATTTACTAAGGATGGTTTTAATAATTAACTTACTCTGAGTACGGTAGTTACATAAATACCTCCCAACCAAGATTTTTTCTGTAGCAAACAGAATAACACTTCGCAAAAACACCTATGGCCCCAAACAGACCAAAAAACCGCACTAATAAGAGCACAGTAAGCCATTTATTTATCTGTCATATACAAGTATATATCTGTCCCAGTCGGGAATCGATCTCGGAACCTTCCGCTCCGCAGGCAGGATCATTGCCAACTTAACTCATAGCTATAATTCATACTCAACTAATTTGTAAGGGTTACATTTCATCGAATGAAACAAAAGAAAACGATTGTAGATGGTAGCAGATAAAGCACTGATATCTTTAGCAACTTTCTCCAGAATTCTCTGGAGTAGGTTTTGATGCCATCATATGATATCGATCGGACATATATAATTGTATGGGTGTAGCAATGCCGGATACAGCTAGTAACAAATAAATGTCACCGAAATTATTTAGGAAATAGATTTCACTGACACACGGCCAGACAGATAGACTAGCAAAGTTCTATGAATACGTTTCCCTTAGCAACTATTGCCGAAGCTTCATTATCCGGCGAAGTCGAAAACTCCACAGATTATACTATCGTATTTACAGATTGCCTCAACCCATTAATGGCCGATTACTGAGCATGAGTCTCCCTGTTACCAAGAAGGCTTAATCCACATGTTGCTCTAGTGCGAACTGGTGAAAATTTTACGTCTATACATATTATAATTGCAAATATTTAACTAAATGAATAGATTATGTTCGTAGCCTCTGAAAATTCTCGTTACTCGCCTGTAGTACGATAGGAGAGTCTACATAGATGCAGGCCACAGTACGGGCCACAGTTAGTTGTGGTACACATCTACAAATCAACCCTTCACTGTACTTAATACTTTACTCTATAACCCTCACGTGCTGACATTCTTTTACTTATTACAATATTTTGGAAAAAAATATGGTGCAATATATGTATTTGCAATATTCGTCTCTACGAATGCCCTCTGGCATTCGAGGCCTATCAACTTTCTCATCACATTGGTCTTCTGCTAAATGAAAAAAAATAGCCGGGTGCGTATTGTGCCCCTTGGAATGTAGTGTTCCGTGGTGGAATTTATAATTATTTAATCTGCTGAACCCGTATAACTGTGATAATTTTACTTTCATATTCACATAGCAGCCCATGACTGTTCCACCACTGGACTCGGGTCTCCTCTCACAAAGTTATGGGTGCTGACCGCAATCCAACACGCTGTAGAAGTGCGGATTAGTAGACTTCACACACCGTAGAGTTTACAGGGAAGTCTCATGATGTTTTACGCCACCAAAGCAAGTGATAATTAACTTGTAAAAATCACACAGCTTTGAGAATTACAGGTGCGCGTCGTGGGGTTTAAACTTAGGACTCCCGTTTGATTGATTCGTTACTTGTTACGGTTTTTAATTATTTCAGATTTCAGTTTAGCTGATGGAGTACCCCACATATTACTCTAACAAAATGATTTCTGTAAAGATATTGCAAGCAGATCCCTAAATAAAATCTATCCATCCAAATTAGACCATATTAAGTGGAATAAGGCGGTGATAGCCTAGTGGTTAAGAATTCAGCCTCCTACTCGGGGGTCCAAGTTCGAATCCCAGAGCGCGCACTTCTGACGTTTCGGAGTTATTTGCGGTTTAAGCATTTAAATGACACCCGCTATAACGGCGAAGGAAAACATCGTGAAGAAATCTGCATGTCGGGTTTGCAAAACTCGAAGGTGTGTGAAGTCTGCCAATCCGCACTTGGCCAGCGTGGTGGACTATGGCCTTAACCTTCTC
>DWJZ01005336.1:0-14183 GCA_018249125.1 Asbolis capucinus | reverse complement strand
AGTTCTTACAATCCCATACTGACGGAATAGATCTTATAATGGATTTTTGCACATAATACCTTTATACTTAACAAAGGAATCAACTATATTCATTGAATTTCAATTTCATAATTAACGTGAGAGATATAAATGGAAAATATGTATATTAATCTGAAAATACCTTCATTGTTTATGCAACTTCGCTACTTAAATGTATAAAAATTAAAACATCAACAAAAATTCATCGACAAGTACACAATAAATTCGGTTTAACATGTCAAACTTGTTTCATATTATTATTAGTACATCCATTCAAAACTCGAAAGCATAATTACTACCAATAAGCAATAACATTGTTCCCTAAGTAAAGTTAATTACTAATAAATAAAATGAAATCATTACCGTTACCTTTTGTAACGGAATTGTATTTTGTCATCGCTCTTTAGTCTTGTTTCGCCTGAGTACTTCGTTCGGGGAGTGTTAAAGGAAAAAAAGGAATTTCAGCTGTGTAGAAGCTACACTACATAATTAAAGTAATCTCATATCTTTACTTAAATTCAATTAATTTCATAACTTTAAGTAGACACTGTAGTTAATTATTATTCGTAACTAATATTCATAGTATTTATTTCTTTACACATAATTTGACGCATGTTGCACCCCTTTTCCTGTTGCTCACTGTAATCAAATCATACTGAATGCCTGTTTCATTGCCCGTTGCAATATCTGCATTATTACAGTTAATTAAAAACCAATAATCACAAATTTATAAAAACAGATGCCAATTAAGAAGATATCAGTAGGAAAATAAAGAAGCGTTCTATTAAAATATATGAAGATGTTTTTGATGCATTTTATGTAAGCATACTTATTAATTCACTTATTATCTCTAACTTTACAAACTAGGAGAAATATCTCTCCTTATAGCTGCAGTCACGCATTGAAAGCAACTTGTCATTCTCACGTTTGATGATCATAGTTCTGCCAAAGACCTGTGTTGGGTTATCATAGGACATTGAATGTAAAGCTGACAGAACTATGATTGTTTTTTTTTTATTATTTACCCCTGACTTGTCTCACCAGTCCAAATCTGTCGGAGACCAAATAAACAAAATGTAAATATCTTATGTAGAGAATATCTCTAGTTTCGCCCTACTATTATAATAATATGATCCCAGGCGTCGGTGATCGATGACCAGAGTAGGATGAGTGATACTGGTGTATACAAATCGATCTTTTCTGCAGCTTGCAGCTGCTCGGGCAGTTGTCGCATACATTTTATTTGTATTGCTGTAATTTAATGCATTTTATCGTAAATTTACATTAACTCCCTTTTCAATTATTCTCAAATATTTTACACTCATTAAGCAAATTAATGAGTGCCAGCATATAGTAAATCAAGTAGTAAACATTTTTTGAACTCTGAATATTCGCGAAATTGTCAGATAAATCTTGTAATGCTTATAAAATGATATTTCATATTCATATACACAGGAATGTGTAGGTTTCCCTTTCGTTTCAATATCACTATCGCTCAATAAAAATCTACTTCATATTTTAATTTTATTAAAATGTTTCTTGTCTTTAAAACTCAAATATTAGATTTTGAGTGTAATATAAATATACTAGAAAACAATTGACTACTACTATTTATTTATTAATCTTGAAGTAAACAAATTAATAATATATAGTAAATGATAGAACACTTATTAGGAATGTCTCATTTCATTACTAGTTGTTTAATTTTTATAACCATCTTCTCCTTATAAAACACATAATATGAGTTGAATAAAACGTTTAAACTTCTATAAGGTTTTACCGTTATAAATGAGATCACTTAGGCCATAAATCATGATTCTGAATAAGTACGAAACACTGATAATACCGAAAGTGCATTGCCCCTATGTGGAAATAAACAAATTTTGATAACATATCCTCTCCTTCATCACAAACGTGTAGCTCCAATTGCGCAAGATCATAGTCACTGATACGATTCAATGTAAACGCTAAAAAATTATATCTAAATGTCAATCATAGAAACAAAACAAGTTTAGGACAAACCCATACAATTGACAGAATCGAAAACATTTAAAGTTGAGCCAAATCTGCCATGAACATATCGTTGTCATTTTTGTAAACGGTATCTTTTATAAGTATATTTCCGTTATCTTCGATCACCATATCCACCTTAGCTTCTTTCGGGGCCGTCAATTCCATGTTGTTATTTTTGACGCTATCTTTGGCGCAGTCACAATCAGTGCCGACGCAATCTGTGATCTTGCGTGTTACGACATTACTATCATTAGATCGCTTCGGTTCGTAATTGACAATCAGCTGAGCTGGCTTATTTTGATCCATTTTCTTCTTGTTGCGACGACGTGGTGAGCTCTCGTTACCAGCGTTCGCTACTGGAATTTTGACGCCGTCCGATGAAGACGAAATTTGGCGGTGATAGTTAGCTGTCTTCTTGCGATAGCAGCACCGGCAATCTTTTAGTGCTTTTTCACGTCTGAAATTATATTAGTACCAATACATGTAGAAAAAGTATGTTTATTTGTATTACATCACAACTGTATGATTATTCCTAGGAAACTCACTCGGAAACCTCCTTCTCCCTTTGTTCCAACTGTAGACGTACAGCACACACCTCCATGTACAGATCATTCGCTCTTTTCAGTTGTTGCTCATAAATATTCCTTGTATTACGAGCAAGTTTCAACTCTTCCTTGCGTTGGGTGCTAGTTTCCACAGCTTGCAGAGATTCTCCATTTCTGAAAAATAATATAACACCATTAGTAGTCATCAAAGCCACATAAAAGATTAAAACATGTTTATGATAACCGACCTGTTCAGAATTTTTTTCATATTAGTCTGAATCTCTTCTCGCCATTGCGCCTGAGTTGCACTGAAGTTATCAGCTCGAATGGCATTGAGTTCGTCGCCTGCAATCTCCAGATGAGCTGCAATAATCTTAAATGGCGGCCTGCAAATACATATCAGTATTTTTACATTACATAATCGCTTCATTACATAATAACTAGGCCCAATAAAACTATTCTAAAAACAAAAGGACATTATAAAGAAAATATCTCATTAAAATATTAGTGTTTCTATAAGAAAACTTCAATTACATCAAATGACATTTATAAATTTATATTAAATTAAATTGAGCAAATTTGTTAGAATTTATTCAGAAATGTCAAATGCTTTCTCACCGGTTCTTTGGGGTTCTATGCCAACATTGAGTTAGAAGAGCTCTTAGGCTTCCCGGGCATGAGCTAGGTATGGGAAGGGAAATAGAATTGGTGCCGACTCCCCACATAATAGCATGTGTCTCCATATTTTTATAGGGTACCTCTTGGGTCAATAATTCCCACAGAACTACACCATATGACCAAACGTCCACTCTTTCAGAGCACAGCTCATGACGTATTACTTCTGGGGCCATCCAAGCCACAGTGCCAGTGAAACTCATTGTGGCGCTGACATCATTCCACTCTCGACTGGTTCCAAAGTCGCTCACTTTCACCACCAAGTTATCAGAAATAAGTACACTGGAAGCCAATAGATCATGTCGTAAATTTAAATATGAAGTCAATTCAAACAAAACTGTAAAGTAACTACTAGTAACTCTACTTACTTAGGGCTCTTTAAGTCCCTGTGTATGATCTTATGGCTGTGCAGATAGCTCATCCCAAGAGCAATTTCTTTTGACCATTTTAAAATCTGCTTTGTAGAGAAACATGCACCACTATGAATAAAGTCAAATAGGGGCCCATACTGGCAATACTCCATTATTATGCAGTAAGTAGGTGGCACAGTGCACACCCCTCGAAAACGGACTGGAAATTAAATAAAATCATAAAGTTAATGATACCAACATAATAACATTATGTACTATAGTAGGCTTTAAAAAGAAAACCAACCAATATTTTCATGATTTAACTTTCTCAGATGTTTTATGTTTGTCTCACTTTTGTCACGTAACTTTTTAACAGCCACCAACTCTCCATTTAAGGTTCCACCAAAGACCACACCCTGAGCTCCTGCACCAAGGTAAACCATATCAGAGATGGATTCAATTGCCACCTCCCAGTCATCATCTGCAACAAATTACATAAAGATTCTTTGTTTTATTCAGCCTGAAGAAGTGCCAAGGAAAACAGATGGGCCAACGGATCAAAAGCGGGACCCTAAAGACATGGAATGTGATATTGTTCATAAACAACAAAAACTAAACTCTTTATTTTGTAAATAAAAGTAATTAAAAAGAAGGTTTATTAAAAATATTTAAAAACACAAGCTTTAATTATAGATCCATAATACAAAGAAACACACAAAATATCTTAAGTGCATTGTTAACTGTAAAAGAGTTCCCTTGTCTGGCCAATCCTGAACAGTATGCTTGTCATAAAAATGTATTGTCGACAGGATAAATACTTTATGCAAAATTTTCACTCCATAGTGTAAGAGGAAGTGGATCTAATTAAGTTTGCAAGATTTGACCCGTAACAAACTAATATATAAATACACAAAGAGACACTGCAAGTTAAATAAAAGCTTGTAAAAAATAATCCAACTTCAAAATGGCACTCAAAATTATAAAAATAATCATTCATTTCTTGGTTCTATAAGTTTTTAAAGTCAGTAAAATTTGGCCAAGTTTTGAAATGATTTTTCTTTGGCACCATTTTTCTAGCTTGAGATAACTAGCCAAGTATTTATATTATGAAAGTTGGTTAACAGACAAAAACATGTCACTTTAATTATTACCATATAATCACTTAGCTATATTGAAGCAAGTTTAGCCAGTATGGCCATTTTTCTTATCATACTCATATTAATTTGTGCATGTAATTCGTAAATAAATTCATTCAACATTAGCTTAATCATTAATTATCAGAATAACTCTTTCCTGCCCATCCTTGAGTGAGTAAAGCTATAATCTGTTTTTCTCATCTTTTCATATTTTAGAACAACTACAAATAGGTGACAAGATTGCAGTTTTCTTATTAAGTATACATAAGTTTAACACACTCAGATCCACGGGGTTGAAGCACTAGTCCGGGTTGCCATGTACTGTATATTATATTGAAGGGGAGTAAGACGTACAAAGCTTATTGTTAGCTAGAATATCAAGAGGCTGACTACTCTACATCTATGCTTGAGGTTTCGAAGATTGGTCTCAACTAATTTAGGAGTCAATAAGCATATTGCCTCTCCATTGAATCCAATGTTGAAATGTAATATTGGCATACCAGCTCATATACGGCAGCACTACTGCACAAGATCTAACCATAGCTCTAAAGGGTTCATATTAGTTTTAGTGTGAAGTACTACCACACCTCCATTAGGACGCCTAATTTCCTAGCAGCTGTTTTAGTTTTGGATCATCATTTTGTATAAATAAAAGTGAACCAATTACTTCAAATAATCCTGTATAATGCAACCCTACATATATTAAATGATATACATAATATATATATATATATTCGTCGCATATAGGTCACTGCAAAAATCAATATCGGGAATCTAGGTTTCCCTAGACTTTCCCTCCCCTGCCACTTACATGAATGTCATTGATGAAATCAAATGGGTCTACCAATTACGTGAACGACAGCCAGAAGGCTAAAAAAAACAAACTACTTTAATGTTTTATTAAAATTACAAATAAATGATTCAATGCTGATCGATTCTAGAGTTAGGCAGAGTGAAAAATGCAATATGTAATTATTAAAGAAATTTAATAAATGCTGATATGATGAAATTAGGCTACACGTGGAAGCGGCGATTCGCGGCAGCGTGCAGCGTCAGCGATCCTCCTCGACGTTAGGCACGTAACACACCCAAAAATATTATTAGTCCCGTAAAAATGCGCAACCTCAAATTTATGAAAACAATAAATACATTTAGGACATTTTATTAGCTTATTCATTCAAACAAATCCTTTCAATTAAAAATATAGAAGTTAACCTAGCTGAAAAGATATTTTTAGTAACATTATCAAAATCAATTAATTCGCGGCGATGCGTAGCGCATCGACCTTGAATGCGCCTGGAACTCCCGAGGCTGCACCCGATCGATAGCTCCTTATAAAAATTGTCATTTCAGTTAAAATTTTCAAATGCAAGAAATACAAACCCATCTGCCTTTTGAGATCTTTGCGGCCACATATCGCCGACAAGCATTGGACAATTCCCCCAATCCATAGGGCGTCATTCTTGTCGATTTCCGGCTCTTCATCATAATCTTCTAAGGCGCCCCCACGGGCATACTCCACTACTTCGTTCTCGTGCATTTTTAAAATTAACACTTCACAATCACAAATAACATTTCAACACAATATTAATTTATTTTTTTTATAATCTTTACCAATCGGCTGCAACAAGCAAACTTCCCTTATTTCTGTTCCTGTTTAGCCACTTCCACGCACAGACAAAGGATTTGTTTATAGATAATAGATGTGCCCGTTGTACCACAGACTACACAGCATTACTCTCACTAATGGTAGATATACACATTAGGTTATGAAAGAATTTTTATTATAATTTAAATATTAGTATAACTTTAGATTCATGAGAAAAATTTTGGTGACTTCTGAATAAGTTTTAAAAAACTATGTATATGTTTACGTTCATGTGATTTCTCGAGTGGATCTTGTTCTTTTCAAAAGAATAATTGAGGCATATAGAATCAAATGCAGCTAAATACCATACATCTCCAAAATTTGTTATTTAGAACCATTTAGCACATTTAAATTAGAAGTATTTACTATTTTATTGTACAGTCATAAAAAAAGAAAACCCTTCAGGTTGCACCCAAAATATGTTATTGGGTTCAAAGACTGCTAAGTACAACTTTGTAAGAAACAAAGACAGTTTTGTGACGAAGTAGTCAATCACAACGCTTGTATTCATATACAATGGAGTTAATTTCGTTGGGCAGTTTTTGTTTGTTCTTTAAGAAAGTGAGTAATAATACAATGAAACAAAATATGTTCAATTGTTTTTAATACTAAATTAAAATCTATTTTCTTTATCATTTTCGATGGCTGTCTTTTGACCCCAATATCAATCTGTCATCGAACATCACTAGGTTTGTGTAGTCAGTATCAACCTATGTGTAGATATTTCCTCTGCCTCATTGCAGAATCTACATGTTTCAGTGTTAGTAAATCCTATGGAGTGTAGGTGTTTGTTTATTTGGCAATGTCTGGTGAGCACCGTAATCAGGAGCATCGCCTCCTGGCGGTTTAGGTAGTGAACTTTTTTAGAGTATTAAACTGAGTAACCGGAAATGAGGGATTTTAACTGCCTTAGCCCCGGATTTTTCCACGACTCGGCTCCTTGTCTCAGTGCCAAAACCTTGAGGACTGTCCGAGATGTGGCCTTTGATATCCCCACCATGGGTTCAGGTTGCACAGTGGGTGCTTCTGCTCCCTTCCTGACCTGTTCATCTACCTTCTCGTTAGCGCATATAACCCTGTGTCCAGGGACCCACCCCGAGGTGACCCTGTTGTGGTAACCAAGCTTGTTGAAAGCTTGGCTCACTTCAAGCACAAGTTTTGTTTGCACTTCTTTAGACTTCAGTTCCAGTAGTGCTGCCTGGTTATCTAAAAGTATTGTTATACGTTTATTAATGTAAACTATTTATTAATAATCAGTTAATTTGCCAAATAATCTTAAAACCGGAATTCACATAAATTAAAAATTCTTCAATGACAGACAAGAACCTGGTTTTTCATCTCTTGTAAATTTTAAATGATGATGCTAAGCGGTCTATGATTTTATATGGCTCATTATTAAGTAGTATGTTTTAAATTTTTATCCTAGTATATTGTACTCTCTACACAGTATGAAAATTAATATGAACATGAATTTCATTCACGTGTACAATCTCTATAAAATAAAGCAACGTTTCCTTCCTTTCATCTCTGCCTTTGACAGATAAACGGAAGTGAAAGGATTAGTATGTATGCCTAATGATTGATGATAATATAGATCACTACATATAATCATGAAAATGTCATCCATAACCTAACGCTTACGACCACCTTATGTGCTTTTTATTATTTGCAGCCATATAATAAATATAATTTTTTGTCTGCGACTGTGAGACAAATAGTAGTTGCATGGCAATGTCACTCGTATTGTCAATGTCAATTCTTCTTATGTAGACTCATTGACGTAATACCATTAGAGACTATAGACAGCTGTGGCCAAAGAGTACTGAAGAGTACATTAAAATATATATGGGAAGCTAACAGCTGTACTCTCGGAGTTTACTCGACCTATACAATATTGCAAGTGCTAGTAAAAATTGATAAATAGTTAAAAAACTGACAAGAGATTGGCGATTGCCTCATTAACATTTATAATACATAATTGTTGTAAGTTACTGTATGCCTTGCTTTTCAAAGTTTTTCAAATCGATTTCTATATCTGTTACTGAAGAAAGTAATATACGAAATATAATTCTCTACCTGCGGGTGTCAGCAGTGCTTCGTGTGGTCTATTGTTTTATTATATAAAACAAGATGAGTAAGGATTCGTATATAATTGAACTATACACCAAATATAAGCGGTGGGTGGTAAATAATCCAGGTATTGTTACTGATATGGAGACAGTCGCTACATGGTCATCTTACTTCATTGCCGGTAAGATTAATAAATCTCCAATCGTCTCAGAGTTTGTATATTTTCTTTCAAGACTTCTATCATTATTTAACGATAAACTGATTAAAGAAGCATATGGCCAGGAGCTACATTATGGGTTGGGGGAACAGATAAAAATGTGGTTAACAGTCATACACCACTGTGAAGTTTTTGTGGAGCTAATAGTCAAGAATAGATGGGGCACACGTGGAAAATGGACAGCAGCAACAATGTTGCAAGCCTTTAAATGTCTATCAGGATTGGTCTTGTTATTTAGATTCAAGGAGTTGCCAATTCCCCATCCACCAGTACCACCATTACAGAGAACAAAATACACCGAAGGCAAAGATACAGAAGACACTTCTTCATTCTTTACTTTGAAACGGTCTGGGCGTGTTGTGCGGCGCATTGATGGAGCACCTCCAGTAGCTCTACGTGATTGGCAGCCAATCAAGATCAAAGATGACAGGATGAGCCCAAGTTTAGAAGTCAAAGACTTGATGCATGCTGAATTGTTACACATTTTAAAACCTATGCTACATCTTTTGGCAATGAGAGTTTTTGGCACAAAAGCATGGAAGCAATGGGTTATTGCTTTGGGCATAGATATTGCCAGTTTTAAACTATATAATAAGCACATGAAAAGTTTATCCTATGAGCAGAGATTAGAAATAAGTCGTAGGAAATTAAGCCTTGTGTTCTATTTATTTCGAAGTCCAGTGTATAATGGATACTCTAAGAATGTGATTGAAAATGTTCTTAATTCTGCATCCAAGAAAATTCCAGTAATGTCATTTATTTGTGGGCCTATAATAAAATATCTTAATCATTGGCAAGATATATACTTTTACATGTGGGCTTCATAGAAAAAATATACAGTTTTCAAGACATTTTATGTTTTATACTATATATTGACTGGTGTTGGGTATTGTGGGTGGCAATTATTTTATTATAAATAAGCTTAATAGATCGGAAAATATAGTGTAAATTAGGTTATTTTTAGCAATTTATATAGAAAGAGAACAGATCAAAATGTAAAGAATCCTAACAAAACCTTGATTAATTATATTGAACATTTAAAATTTCCTTTGCTTAGAGACCCATTTATTCTTGTTCGTTTTGAAGACATCTGTGTATCTATTGTATTTACTATTTTATAAATACATTTATCAAATAGATTTGTTTCCCATACATTGTGATAAAACTTTCCATTGACTAAATAACTCTAGCATGATCATTATTTTATTATTAAATGTCAATAGTCATGCAAATTGGAATGAAAAGTAGTTAGAGCAAAGGAGGATTTTGTTGCTAACCTACCACTTTTGTCTTAAATGGAAATTTAAAGACTAGTATCAAAGTCAATATTATTGATATATTTCTATAAACATCACTTACATTAATAGTATTTCCACATGTTGTAAAGAGAATAATAAGGTATTTACACAAAAAATTTGAAAGACAACTTACATTTTCATTTATATAATTATTACAAATTCTAATAAAGGTGTAGGCTTAAAAATTACTTGTGGTGAAAAAATATCTGTTAGTCGATTTTCTATTGAGTTCTATAATGTTCACATTTTTCATTTAGATTTAGTTGCTATGCTATGAAATTTAATATAAATCTAAGTTTAAATTGCAAATAAAAATGTGGTAATAAATGTTTATTTGTAATTACTGTTATCAATGTGATTTACATATGCCAGAAAGATGACTTATCCAGTATATTAATGTGGAATTTGTAAAGTAATCAATTGAATCGGATTCAATTGCTCCATTGAATACATGGCACATCATATTGGAGTCATATTCCTACACACATTCTGAAAAACGTAATAGTAAATCTTTATTTTTTACAACCAGCACACTGGAAATAAATTTAAAAAAATATATGCTAAAAATATATAACTATGTTTTAAACTCTCAATCTATTAACCAAAATGTTTAATAATTCTGTATAAAAATTCTTCATATATATATATATATATGGATAGTTGCATGTAATTGTAAGGGACTGCATACTTTTACATAGCAAGAGGTCCTTTTGCCTTAACTTCACATATTATTCTTGGGCACACTGAAGTATACTGTTGCAACTTCTTTATATATATTTGCCAAATTATGCCAAAGATTTGGCACGACCCCATTCCTAATAATATTGCTGTAGTTTTAGCTCATAATTATAAACTTTCAAAAAGAATAATATTGCCATAATACATATTAACTTGCTTCTATTCATCACAAACTGTGTTTTGTTTCTATGGGCACAGGTCCTAAGAAAGCGTATTTAGTAAATTTTTATTTAGAGTTTGTTCTGCCACTGCCAGCAAAAATATAAATTAGGCCACAACGTAAGGCTAATGCTTTATGTATAACTCTGTACCGCACCTACTAACTACTGTACTGTACAGCACCTACTAACTGACTTAATCATTCCATAGTTTAGTTTTTTTCCTTGTTTGCTATTATTGTTCTCTCATACCATCTTGTTGTAATAAAGTTTGTTATAAAAATGTCACTGCTGGCAATGTTTAAATTAAAACCCACCCCTCTAATTATTATATTTTTAGATTAAAGTGATTTTTAGATTGACCTGTATCACTTTAAGGTTATTTCATGATACAGCACTTAATACTGTGTTAAGGACACAAGGAACTTGACTGTATTATTAGACTAATTTCAGCCTATGAGCACAATTTCAAGAGTAGATTTTGCCATGACGAATTTGAGATCAGAAATTATTCTATTCATTTCTTATTGGATTGGCAAAATCTACTTGAGATTACATTTGGTTTGTGATCGGTATATAATATTAGACATTGCTGCTCTGCTGAACAATTGTAATTCCTGCCTAATTCAAGTTAATGAAATTATAACTGCCATAGTTTTTGTACTTCTCATCTATATTTCTATGCTACTAAAGATACTAATAATAAAACTGTAACAGGGTATATTCTGTACATTAAGTATTTTTTGAAACCTTCAATGCAAGCAGCTTTGTTATCGATATAGAAACCAAAAAATTTTTTTTTATTTATTGTCCGTCTGTCTGTTCGAGCTTCAAGCGAAAACCACTGGACAAATTTAAAAGAAACTTGGCATAGCCATAATTTAAAACCCGGGAATGGTTATAGGATGTTTTATCACAGGAAATGGCTTAGTTCCCACAGGATAACAGGTTAAAATTAGTATGGCAAGTTGCCATTTGCAACTCTGAAACCAATGGACAATTCTGCCGAAGCGAAGCGAGTGCATGTGTAGTTATAATAGGTAAATAGGTTAGCTATTAATATTTGCATGTTATATGAATTATTTACCTGTTAGATAATTCCAAAATGGAAGTTAGCTTATTAGAAAATCGTCGGTAGGAAAAGAACGTACTTTCTACCTGGCATCTATTGCGAATCGGGTTCTTAAAGCTAATCGTTTTTATTATCAGATTTGGGCAAAGAAAACGATACTCAGACTTGAATTTTGACATCATTAGAACATGACAAAAGAATAAAATAAATTAATTAAAAAGAAAATATATAGTAAAATTTATATATAGATATATACATAATAGTTAACAAAATGGCGTTAAAACGGTAATATAACTAAACCGAAAAAATTAGTGTCCTATTCAGACGTTAAAAATTGGAATATTTTTAAATATTAAATATACTTTAAAATTGCAATTTAAAGCTTAATAACGACCTTGGGGTAGACATACATGAAGTCAATCCGGTTATTACTAAATACCGAATGAATCCTACTAAATATAGCAATAGGCAGCCGAATACGGAACACTGTAGGGCATTGCTCTTAGTCAGATACGGACTTGGCCGGCTTTCTTCAATACTTATACTTTGTTTCTTTTTGATACAATACTCCACCAGGAAATTCGTTTTGGTTAAGTGTAGATTGGCCATTTTATCGTTTTTATATAATCAAAACACATCAACCAAATAGCCGGGGACAAAACTTACTTCAAATAGATGATTAATTATGACCTGGGATAAAACCTAAAGTTAGAAGTAAACGGCCTGAAATTGCCTGCAGATAAATGTTATCGATTCTGAGTCTATGAAGATACAGACAGGTACATAGACGTAATCTACTGAACTAGCATTGCGGTTGAGCCAAACCTTCTAGACCAGGGGTTCTCAATCTTTTATTACCCGCGGCGCAATTTAGTATTTTGTCACGGCACCCTGCCCAAAATAGATATTTGAAAAAGATACAGTCGAATGTTATGGATACCCACAATAAGTAGTTAGATAACGGAAAAATTAAAACGTCCGGACTGTGAAATTGCTGTTTTTTTTTATTTTAAACAATTAAAACAACATACAACAAGAAAGACTTAGAAAAATAAAATACCTTCCAATATTTATGGTTTCGGATAATGAAAGACAATTGACGGTGCCCCTCTTCACTTTCTACGGCGCACCAGTGCCCCGCGGCGCATACTTTGGGAACCCCTGTTATAGACTTATTATCAAACAAATACAGTCACGATAAGGCATGTAAATTAGGCAGCATCAAAAAAACGGACGGATAGGAGGAATTTTCCATAATCTATTAGTTAATATGGCATTGAACTGCTAAATTTTATAAAAATATTTTACACCTCGGTCGTAACGATACAAGTTTACAAGTAAACGAGAAAAAAAAGCGTTTCCACTGCACTCTTAATGCCTACCTCAAGCCGCACTTTGAAAATTTGCGCCATAAGTGTGTGTTTCAATTAACCATTCGAATACGAAGAAATTGCGAATGGTATTTAAACATACAAGCTCACTTTACAACAAATAAAAACAAAGTTGTTAGGAATAATATAATATTTTTATATTTAAGGCAAAACCATTACATTGTGGCAATCAAAATAAATTTTCTAATCTTAATCCAATAATATAATAATAATATAGGTATTTGGCATCGCACATTTTAATAATTTACAGAGAATCTAGACATTTTTGTATTGGATAGAGATGGGAATCGTTGTCCGACAGTATTATGGCATGGGTATCTGATAAGCTCTATAGTCCGTTTATTCATCTTGTGCTTCTATGAAAACACATTCATAGCACAAACCCAGTTATTATGTTATTTGTGCAACAAGCTGAAGAATAGGACTATAGAGTACGTCATAGGTGCCAAAATATTATTCAAGCTACATACAAAATATTATTCAAGCTACATACAAAATATTATTCAAGGTACATACAAAATATTATTCAAGGTACATAATATGTTTTCTAATACTTATTTTCAAGAATCTCGCCTATCACAAATATTGAAAACTTATTAAGAAACCAACAAAAGTGGGTGAATGCAGTTTTATCGAATATCCTTAAAATTTATTTAATTAAATTGTGTAGCATTGTCAATTACCTAGGAATGTTCTTTAATAATTAGATAAATAATTTATAAATACTAGCTACTCATTTCAATTCAAATATAATTTTAATTTATATACATTTAACAATTACTAAGATATTCATAAGTTAAAAGGGTTCTACATATGTATCATAGGCATTCAATACTTATAATATATTAGTTCTA
>DWJZ01005335.1:0-14185 GCA_018249125.1 Asbolis capucinus | reverse complement strand
TATATATATATATATATACATGACTTAAGCGTAACTAAACAGCTACAACTCAGATTTAAATTCAATCTTCAAATATACATATATACACTAGTTCCTGAATATTTAATGATTAAAAAATTAACATGTTAGCTATAGAACATTTTTTATGCGTCATAAGTTCAGAACTATGCAGATTTTACACGCTTACTAAACATATTAAATTCGTGAGGCCGATTGGTCTAGTGGTTATTGAACGTGACTGCCACATTGAAGGTCGAGGGTTCTATACTCATCACGGTCAAACTTCTCTGTGATGAGCAGAAATGTTTGTTCTGTTTGTCTGAGTGTAAATGTCTATGTAAGTATGTAGTTAAAAGTATATGTGTTAGTCAGTTGTCTGGTCACCATAGTACTAAGCTAATCACCTGTTAACATGTAGTTGGATAATTATAACATTATAATAATATACAATTTTGGTTGAGTCTACCCAATCAGGATTTCTTATATAAAAATGTTTTTTTAAAACCCTTCTTTTAATGAACTATGCAGTTAATTTGTGTTAAATTTTTGTTAATGCGTTCATTTCGTTTTAGAAAAAAGTAATATGAGTCTGATAGCGAATTGAAAAGAAAATATCAGGTATAAATATATTCTTTATTTGGTTACTAAACTAATTAACTTAAAACAACTAATTAAAACAACCTATAAATACCTACCTGACCGGTCGATATACAGTGAGCTTTTATTTTTAATATATAAATGCTTACGCTAAGTTCTCTTCCAAGTTCTAGTCTATGTTTGAACCAATTTTCATCAAACTAGGTTCAGTGGTTTAGGCGTGAAGGAGTAACAGGGAGTTTCGCATTTATAATTTAGTAAGATTTAATAATTTATTATCCATTGACAAATCTTATTGTATTTCCTATTAGCCTATGCTAGGGATCGACAACCCATGGCCCGCGGTCCGCATGGCATCCGTATGCCATTGCAGTGCGGCCCACATTTACACGGCGTAAATTATCGTTCCTTGTGTTCCCCCCGACTTCGACATATGGAATGTGACTTGAACCAATATCTTTATAACATTTGTGGCCTTCACATAGCAATAGGTCGCCCGTGGTGTATGCTATAAATAATAAATATTAAAAATCCATCTACTATACTCCTAAAATAAATAATAGACATACATTATAATAATAATATAAGATTTAACACATACGGAACCACGCGAAGCCCTAGTGAAACAGTCCACTCACAGGTGCGTGAGTAGCTGCTACTAGCGACGACACCTGCCATTAGCTTGGCAAAGGTTAATGAAAAATAAAGCGTTTGTGGGGTGCCCGCTTCCCAGCAGGTGCGTCTCATACAATGTATGGAATGGGTGCCTTTTATTAGAATTTTTTTGTGTGTTTCCTAGATGTGTTCGTCGGAACTCGGAATTATTTTAATAAAAGTCTCTGTTGTTGTTCATTAAATTGAAGAGATTCATTAATAAAAATTTAATGACGAGTTTAATGTTGATTTAAAAAGAAATAATTGTCACAAAATTTATTCGCAATTAAAAAATTATGTCTTTAAATTTGTTTATTATTAGTAGTATACACTATATATGTTTTTAGCCTAATATTGTCGCGGATACTAAACATTTGAATGCAAACGGGTACTCACGATCTGTTTATTATTAAAAATAAAATAATAATAATAACAAACAGATCACGAGTACCCGTTTGCATTAAAATGTTATACTTAATACATCAATTAGGATAACGAGATGTTGTCCTTTTTTTTATTTGTATGTAATTCGTACAAGTAGTATGAATTATACGTCGGCCACAATTTGAAAAGAATTTTTAACATAAAATATTGATAAGTTTATATGGTAACGATTATTTTTGAATCATGGCATTCAGGGCCGATAGACATTGAAAATGTTACAATTTGTTAAAGTATTGAAGTAAACAAACAAAAAAAGTCAAAAAATTTAAAAAGTCTAGCCAGTTCGGTGCTAGGACTTAGACGCAAGATCCTTCATGTTAGCAGGTGTTGTTCCGCTGCCCCAGGCAAGCCTTATAAAAGGTTTTTCTTAGGACGCCATAAAAAAATCGTTTAGTATTACGTTATTCTCTTTCCACCTGTCTGCGGGGTTTTCTCTAGAATAACAATTGGCATAATACCATCGACATTGGAAGGTGCGCTCTTAAATAACGAATTAAATATTTTAAAAAGGGGTCATTTAAGCTTAATTGTATACCACAAGGAACTGACTAAATAAATATAATTCTTAAATGTTAAAAAGCTAAGGGATATATATATTTATACAGTGCTGGGACGAATTTAGTTCTTGTACCTTGCGTGGGTAAAGACTGTCCTTGCTGTCTCGGACTGAATTTGTCTTATACTCTGTTCTTCTCATCTTTATTTGTACAGACCAGACGTCACGGTTTTCATGTAAAAGCATTACATTACATGTTTAACATAACAACTTCTCGGGGCGTTACAACTTTTGATATATTTTTTGCGAGATTTGTCAAAATACTACGTAATAAAAACGTTTTAAATATAGTATGTTAATTTTTTACGAAAAAACAACAGATTGAATTTGAGTGAAATTTGCTACAGAGAAAGATTATGTAGTGTGGAATAACAGACTTTTTATGAACATACTTAGTGGGCGAAGCCGCGGGCTGAAGTTGGTTGTTTATGATTTTTGTCAAAATGAGAAAATCTGACTGTACCTTGCACTAAGGAGTATGAGGTACTAACGAGTGTGTGTGTAATACATTTTTCTGTAATGTTATGGAATTCTGTAACCGTATCCGTTATTAAAGTTTCGGATAAGGGCGAAGTCTAAATACTTGCAGATTTTTTAATTATTTGTGGTCATAATTGTACTAATATTATAAATATGAATGTTTGTGAGGTTGGACGATATGTTTGTTTGTTAGTACTCCTTCCCGCAAAAACTTTTGAACGGATCTGGGTGAAATTTCGTACACAGATAGACTATAGATACGATATCATGGGGGCTAAATCGCGGGTGGTCCATAGTATGACATAACCTCTTCATAATTAATATATTTTTTTAATTAGTCTATCCGTAATCAAAACTATCCAAAATAATTACATATCCGTAACCGTAGCCGATACCTATATAACTTTATATATATAAATATCATTATTATTATCCTTCATCAAATCCCTAATTAGTATTTTGAATTGTCTCAGATGGGTGTGCGACGATCTCCCAGAGCTGACAGCGGCGCTGGAGCACAACATCCTGTGCGACTACGACACCCACTCTTACGAAAGCATGCGAGCCCTGTGCGACCGTTTCAACCGCGCCATAGACTCCGTCGTCGCTCTGGTAAGTTTGTTTTTATGTACTAAATAAATTCATATTACTGTTGTTTGTCTATCACGCTTAGACTTGTTACTGGGTAATTGCTTTTTAGCCTATAGATTATGTGTACAGATTCTATACAAAGGAGATATTGAAAAAACGACTTTTAAGTACGGTAGTGATACTGTCGGATTGTTTTAGAAATAACTGAAGTGCCGGTCAGGAATTAATGCGTTTTAGACGCTTAAGTAAGCTCGAGAAAATTTTTTTTTCGTGTAATCCGAAACATGCTGCTTGCCGAAGGTTAACATTTCATAAATACGACTCCTACTCAAAATCTTAGAAATTTTTTGCTCTGTCGAAGTCTTTCCGCGAACTCCGCCTAGAGAGGGGCTAGTATCTTGCGCAAGTCCCGTTTTCCAGTTGGGAGTATCAGATTCAATCCTTTTCTGTGATAATATTTTACGTATTTTGCGATTTTGATGTCTCTCTACATTGGCGATGATGAACACTTATGAATATATGGTTTCTACTCGGTTTTCAGTTGTGGCCATTCAAATATTACGAAACTAATTCTCCATATCTATTTAGAAAGTTACGGACTCACAGACATTAAAATTATCTATATACATGAACAGACAATCTTATTTTTTAGTTTTATTTTTATTATTCTTACAAGTTCATAAGGATGCTTTGAACTTTGGCCTCTCACCACCACTTTTTAAAATTATGTGTGTGTTAAAAATGACACTTGCTTCTGTGAAGGAAAACATCACGAGGAAACCTTCACGCTTGTGAGTTCCCCATAAGGCTCTTTATGATATCTGAAGTCTACCAATCCAAAATTAAACAGAGTTGTGGCGCTCTCACATTGTAAAACGAGATCCGAATTCAGCATTGGGTCACTTATAATGTAATGATGATCATACGAAAATTTGTGCATAATCGATAAGTTATACATGGCCCACGATTCGAAAGGAATGTTAAACTTAGCAAGTACATATGACAAAAAATGTTTTCGAATCGTGCCCGAGGTATAAAAAACGCAGCGTACATTTTTTTAATGTTGTCGATTGTCAAGGCCCCCGCCGAATACAATAATAGTAATTGCGTCTCTCCGCAGGTCACTGCACTATGTTATTAATATTAGGTATGACTCACGTTATAAAAAGAATTCGCATCAGAGTCATGTGAGATTTATATTGATCTAGTAACTGGTTAGCGCTTCGTTTCGATGAAATTTGATTATGTATGTAAAAAACTGCAAGCTATGCTTTTTACTCGGGAACAAATGATTTTCATTCACATCTGTTGGACTCGTGTAGAGCCTCTACGATCGGATTCCCACGGTTTTTTTCCACGTACCTACCTGCTAGCAAATTGCTGAGGTATTCCCTGTGCGTTATGAGACGCGGTTCTCATCGTCGACCTTCTAGCCCATTAGGGAAATGGAAGAGGGAGGGGTTGTTTTTGATTTATTACGTAATATGTACTATTTAAAATTTGTTAACGCGTACAAAGAACTCTTTAGAGCCTCTTAGCTATGCCAAAAAAGGGCGAGGCTCAGTTACCCGTAATGGCCTGGCCTGGAATAGAACCCGAGACACCTCTCTTTCACACTTTGGATTGCCTCACAAAGCCTCAAAACTCAAACATAGGTACAAACTTGACCCCGTTATATCATAATCATTATTTCATTTATTAGTTCGTACGTAATAGGTTTGTATTTCTTTCATAGAATTCGAAGCGAATCTCGCGTAAATGCGGAATGAAGTTTATAAATTAAACGTACTAAAGTATATTTTCCGTAGTTTGTAGTGTAGTATTGTAGATATCGTTTGCCGTTTGTGTTATCGCTAAAGGTCACTTTTCCAATGATGTTTACCTTCAGACCTAATAGCCTAGCTACTTTGCTCACTGTGGACATTTAATGTCATTGAGATTATAACTTATACTTATCTTTATAAAACTATTGCGTTTTGATTCTGTATAGGTCATTTTTATAACGTTATAAAATTTATTGGTTTTAATAAGTCCTAGATATAATGTAATCGAACCGAAATATTGCGATAATAATTTGAAATAATGGCAATCTTACAGTGAACTTTACTATTTGCCATTAATAATAAATAATTTGGAATTGATTGAGTTGGTTTCTATTTTTAACTTTCATTGACTTTATGGCGGTTAGTAATATTTTTTACCCCAGACCGAAATTATCAATTTTCATTATGAGTGCTGTTTATTGAAATATCTCAATAAAAATCATCAATCTTCAATCAATCATCATTATCAAAATATATTCGATCGAATATGAAATCGGTTATTGTCATTCATTTTTATCGCATTCTTTTTTGCTACTTAATTATAAACCATTTATTTTTTGTGTTTTGGTCAAGTGTGCTCTATACTAAAATTTAATAGATTAAATGATCTAGCTACGATGAATTGTTGAATAAATTAAATATTCATTTTGTGAATAAGATATTAAAAAACAAACTTATGTCGACGCAACTGGTAGACCGTGGTCCATATTTCAATGTTTATATTCATCTGTAACAAAATAGGACTGTATGTATGGCTGTAGCATTAAACCTGCAGATATTTTAGCATTTCATGTTTATTGTGGTTTTGTTTTCTACTACACAATATCATGCCACAAGCACTACACTTGGCATAGTTTTCAAGCCGCGGAAACATCTTCAATGTCACTTTCGTTTATTTATACACTTCCTTTATGTCCAGTACTTGCTCTAGAATACATCTTTGTTTTACGAAACATCACGTTTGCCGTTTTGAATGAATAAATCTGCTGGTGAGGTAACTCCACTCGCGTCAGTGTTCAATTTGCTATACGGTTATCCAATACTGGAACAACGGAGCGTGCTATTCTTGAACATCGATCCATATTGAGAATCGCGCAACAATTTCTCTCGATGGCACTCTTATAGACTAGCAGCAAGTTAGAGACAAGCCACATGCCGTGCGGCGCGGCGTGCATCATGTGCGATTCGCATTATTCGAAAGAGTGAATGTGGGGCAGTGAGGGGTTAGAGGAGTGGGGCGCCGAGCATAGGAGGGAGACACGAGGGCCAAGATGGCGGCGAGGACGCAACGATCGATGGCCGTAGCAGACACCGCACGAGGCTACTCTATTTATACACATTGCATACCATTTCTCACCGCGACATGGAAAACTATTTATACGAGCCCGGAACGGCGCACGTTCATTCTAATACGTTTAGTATTCGAAAGACGCGCGAAAATTATCTTTGAGCTGACGTCATATTCCACCATAATTATGTACCTAACTACTTACCGACAACCGTGTAGGTAACGGTCACTGTTATGTAGGTAGGTAGGTGTCCTTTACAACACAGTTTATTAGCTATGGACAAAGAACAATGGAAAAGTTAATTATATTTATTATACTACCAAACTCACCTAATGAGTAAAGTGTACTTTATACAAACATTACATACTACTTTATATAACAACTTATACAACTGAAAAACTTAAGCGTTTAACTAATTGAAAGATTTACCTACCTACTAGGTATGCGGAAGGTTTCGAAACAATAGACCGTACATAATTAGTGTAATTAAAGACTAAGAGAAGGTAGATGAAGTCATTTATTTGTGTTAGTAGGCACCAGGTTAGACATCGTCAACGGATGGATGGATATGAAAAAACTAGATAAAACTATTTTTTATTGTTATTTTCTCTAAACTATCACTGTAAATAGTTTATTTTGGCTTTGTTAACTAACAACTGCTTATAAAAGAGGCTACCGTAACCCTAGGGTTACCCCAAAAACGACCGATAACTCTATCTTAATTTACCGTCACGAATTCTCTCCGTGGGACGTTTGACGAATGAGTGGTTATTAAGTAAACTACCTAGAAAAAAAGTTAAAAGAATACATATTAGTAACTGCAGTTTTTCCGTGCATTTCGTTTTAAAATACATCTTGAACTGTTAGTGGATTCAAGCAAATAAATCATTTCATAATGTTAACCGTTTTGTCGTTACCTTGAAAACATTCAAAACAAGGATATGAAATTCAGCTGTACGTAAATTGATGTTTTATTTACGTAGACAACGTAGGATAGGTATCCATATTACTATAAAATGAAGGTTAGGTGAACCCTAAGTAATTCATGAATTTAAAACAATCATGGATATAGAAAAAAGCAAGTGCTTTAGGATTATTTTTTCAATAAAATATTAAAGTCTGTCAACCCTGCGGTTGCCGATTTCGTTTAAAAAATAATGAAACTTTGTCAAAAAAATATATTTTATTTAAATCATATAAATTAATTTAAGTAACTGATTTAAATCATTCCACTGTGTATTAATGTCACTATTTGCAATAATGACTACCTGTCGGACTACTGTGCTGTTGTTCCATCTCGCAATGCGGCGTTATTGACCTAGTGATGACTTCTCACACCACCTTATGAAGAACTGACGGCTGTTCGGGTTTCTCCACTGTGTTTTTGCTTGTATTTTCAATTTAAAACATAGATTTAAAACAATATATTTATTAGTTATACATCTGTTGTATATTGTTGTTAAATACGTATAGAATATTCGTTAGTCAGTCACTCTGGTCTATTATTTAAATAGTAAAAAAATGAGAGTTAAAATTAAATAGAAAATTAAAGCTAGTCCAGATACAAAACATATCGCTTTGGAGTTAATATGGTAAATAAATAGAAAGACGGATAACGTAATGAGGAAGCAATGTGGCAATCATGACGTAACAACACGAAAAGTCCACCTGAAGTGTGCAAATACATCTCAAACCGATAGACTTATCGACCCTGCAGTAAACTGATCTGGCAAAACATTAGACCGGATCGCCCTGATATTAGTCACCGCGTGCGATGTCCCGAATAAACTAACATTTATGACGCGTTTAAATTAACCAATCACAGTGCATTATTTTGACGCCTCCCTTACCTCCGCGCTGTGGTTTTTTGTGGCACAAATTACATTAGTCGTCTAAAGCTATGTAACAGCACAATCAAACAGGTTTGGGAATATTTGAAATATTTGCCTCTCGTCCGTTGAGTATTGTTACAAGTCAACATTGTACATTGCGTCTGTAATGATGTCACAGTGATCGATGATTGAACGACTGACATGCGTACGTTTAATATTATTATGTCCGTAACCTTGTAACGTGATGTAGGAACTGAGTTGCTGCGGCGTTGCTATGAGGTTGTGATGCTTATTATAGAGTATCTAGTTATTAAACTAGCGGGATTCATTTTTAAATTCAATGGATCTACGTAGTCGTAGTCTACTTTGAGGTTACTCTGCCTATATGGGTCCCGGGTTTGATTCCCGATTGGGGCGTGCAATTTTTCTGATTTCTATATCCATCCGTTACAGGGAGGTATAACACATGACTACCAAATAATCATCTAAAAATGTTTTATTTTTTAAAAATTGTATTTTTTATTTTTTTATTTATTAATTATGTGTTATTAATTATTTATTATTAATTCTTATAGGAATAAATGTGTATAATATTCAAGCTAAAATAAATATTCACGCCAAATTGCGGCTTCGTAATATTATAAGAGACTCAGTTGCGGACGAACATTGGTTATGGTAAACTATAAACATTCAAAATTCATTAAGGAACCATGAAAACTACGAAAATAAACAATGCGCAAATTAGATCTGGAATTTATGCCATACAGTATCGTCAAGTGTATGGTAAACATTCCAAATTACATTTGTACGGTGTATAGTCTATAAACTCATACATGTCACGTGAAATTTCAACAGATTATTATTTGTATGAACGCGTGGACTGAAAAAAGGTTCAATTTGACAGTAAAATCCCAATTTACAAATACCAGACAATGTGATAAATGAAGACACTACCGATTTTGTGTAAACTTCCCGTAAACCATCTACTAAATAGTCCGAATAAAGCCTAATTATTTCGGTTTGGATAGGTGAGCCCGTTCTTGAGTTACGAAATTACAACGAAAAGTGGCATTTATTTTTATTATATAGATATTGCGGCGTGCCGATGCTTATAATACAAAAATACCTATGCATAAAGTTGTATTTACAGTGTTCATTTACATATACATTGACTATGAACTGTGGGATGGCAGTGTAGTGGGAGGACGGACAGAGAATCTTAGAAATGTTATTCTTACAATATAACATTCTTGGTACAATTTCGTAAAGAAGCGTATGCAAATGACGCTCGCGACCTATGTTTGTGTTATACAGTGTAAATCCAACTTGCATCAAGCATTAAAATATTCATAATTTTATTCAAAACGTAGCTACGTACGGTGGATTGGTAGGTACGTAAGTATTATCGCTTGTGAAAGTCTTTGAATTACCAACTCTCAGTCATCGACTTAGCGTCGATCTTCGAGTTGAGTGACCTTAGCACGCAGACGGGCGTCTACTAAAAGTTGTTTGCCTTCATTCATTATCTCAATATTTGGATATTTAACAAATAACTAACAAATTGCTCGTTATCTTGATTTTATTAAAGGTGGATTAATTTAAAATTAGATTTTTATTACATTTTTGACTTAAATAAAATTGCTGTGTTGTAGTTTTTTTGTTCACTAGCTGACTTCGACGGGACGTGGGTTCGATTCCCACGTAGAACGGACTTTTCGGTGGCGAATAGGAATGTTTGTTCCATGTGTCTGGGTCTAAAAATATATCTATGTTTTGAGTTTGTATGTAAAATATACATGTGTGTTTATCAGTTGTAAGATCGCCATAATCGCTTAGTTTGGAGTCAAATAAAATGGCCGTGTGTGAGTTGTTAAAAGATATTCGAAATGAATAGTAATAAAATGATATGAATGATGAATTATAAAAATGTAATCGACTGCAAATTGTAGTATTAGAGGTTTTGGTGCGGGTCGCATGTGGGGGCGATGACCGCAATATTGAGCGCGCGCGAATGTCTCACGAAGTGTTAATGACCTTTTTTTGGCTGCGCTAGCGTCGCTTTGCACCTCAAATCTGGGGACTTAGAATTGAGATTGGTTATTTATTATAAGTATTTATTATGCCCTCTTAAATAGACAAGCCTCTCAGTTGTTACAGGTTTATCTTAAGTACTAGGAGAGATGTTAAGTTTGTAAACAATGTAAATTATTGTTTGACGAAGGATTTAATTTTTTTAGTGCTATAAATTATTCGATTTATTTTTAACTTTTTTGACGATTACGTCTGTGGGGAACAGTTTTGCATCGCCTATTTATTCCCCCCACAACTCGATGTTTCAAAATAGGTACAATAGGCACAATAACTACTTTTTTTAAACAAATATATAAATACAATACTTTTGTATTAGAACATAACGAACTTCCATAATAATTTACAACCCCTTTCGGCCCTTTTTACGAGATACTTTCATCGAAATCAGTGGTTAGGTGTATTTGGAAACCTTTGAATGGATATAACCTAATTATAGCGGCGATAGCTTAGTGCTTGGAACGTTAGTCTCGCAAATGTCAGGTCCTGGGCTTTTAAATCCTGCGACGAGCACCTCTTATTTTCGAAGTGCGTATCAGAAGTTGATTATCACATGCTACCTGAAGAAACCTGCACTCCTGAGAGTTCTCCACAAAAGTTTTGAAGGTGCGTGAAGTCCACCAATCCGCACATGGCCACCATAACGGTCTATGGCCTGTAACCCTCACATTGGGAGAGGAGACCCGAGTGGCAAAGTTATGGGTTGCATGGGTAAACCCGTAGTTCAAAGCAAGGCTGCTCAACCCCAGGCCCGCGGACGTATTTTAAATGGTTCGCACAAGTATGTTTTTAGAACATTGCGCATTTTTATTGCGCTAGTCTTGAGAGTAATTGACTTGGAATTACTAGTGGCCCGCAGTAAATTTATCATACCTCAGTTTGGCCCGACTGTCAAAAATGTTGAGATCCTTGCTTTAAGGCAATCCTGTTATGTTCTATGGACTTGCTAAAGTAATCATCGATTTTAAATAGCTCATTAAAAAAGTAAAGCAATCGGCTATTCAAATGCGGAACTATTGTTATTTTGGTTAAATGTGGCGCATACCTACTTAAATTATAATAGATCTATTCATTTCGTCGGCAAGCAGAAATTGAATTTAAGTAAAAAATACCTGATACAGTACCAACCAACTAGTATTATCTTATTTTCCTTAAGAGGCGAGATTGCAAGAATAGTTAAATTTTTTACTAATAAATACCCACTTAATGTTAGAGTTAGACATTAGTTCAAAATTGATGTTAAATGTTGAATTGATTATATTAAAAATGTCCTTTAAATGTGAATACATTGTAATATTAATGTAATATGTGCAGTGAATGAAATGTCCGTGGAACGTAAACAAATAGAGCACACGAATATTGTGAGAACCCGTCCCGCTCGGCGTTCGAGCCCCGGTATAGTGTGCAATGTAGTATTTAGTTCGTCGTCATCAATTATGTCACTATGATTTAATTTTAAAGAAAAACAAACTGGGCTGATACTTCTTCTTACAATCCGTTGACAATACATCAGTTTAAACCGCGATCAAATAGGATAAGCCATTTCTGATAAAGCACTGCACAAACGTGCGAGTAAAGGGTTTTCAAAACAAGGGTGAATAGACTTCTTCCAATGCGCTTTAACTTATAATATGTAAAAAAAAATTAAACACTAAATGTAATATTATCTCCCAAATATCTTCTATGTACAGACTGTGATTTATTAATTACTAGAGTCCGCTCGGGTGATAAATGGAAAAAAGTAGTATGAGTTATTCCAGAAGAATCTACTGAGTTAACCCTTTCAGTAGTTTTTGCGTGAATTACTAACAAACATCCATCCATCCATCTTTCGAACAATCCTCATAAACTTTCGCATTTATAAATTGTACGATTTATTATATGTTGTGTGATATTAATGTGCTGACCGACTAATATACAGCCGTACAATAGCACCGTTCCCAAATGAATCGCGGAAGTTCGTCGCGCCGCGGACCGAGAGGCATGACAGTGCGAAAAATTATTAATGTCCCCCTTGTGAAGTAACCAACTTTTGAGTTCTTACAGTTTGCTTCACATATTAGACCGTAGGGAGTTTCAGTAATGAATAAAGTGATTCATGTGGAATGTGGAGGTGTTTAGTAATATAGAGGTCGGTGTTGGGTCATTTAAATATACTGTAATAATGTAATGTTTGCTGATGATATTAAAATATAACGAAAGCAATGTCCCATTCCGATTAACTCCACTTAATCAGGAAAATAAGAAGGACATGCATAATACATGCATCGTGTATCAGTGAGTCATCAAAACCGTTAGTTTTCATGAAATAGGAGTGAGAAGTAAAAGCGCTCGTAACACTTCCGTCTTGCGTCGATACCCATTAATAGAGCAATGTAATAGTGCGTCTAGTAGGAGGATGGTTGAGGGATAGTGGCAACAACTTAAGGAAAACTTCCGTGCTTCATAGGGCACATAATGAAGTGTTTCAGTGGTTATTGCGGAAGGACAATCATTAAGCATTGTTGGAGGCCTTTGGGCGGTATAACACACCTATGAGGCCTACTGAGTCTTGTCGTGAGACAGCTCAGTGGTGGGCCATTATTGCATTTGAAGCCATCCGTTGGTCTGAATATACACATATAAAATAGAGGCTGAATTGCAGATTAATGCATATGTTTTATGGTTTATGACAAAACATCGGACTAATTGATCTTATGTTAGACAATGCTTGTGATTAGAGAGTGCCGACTGTCTCCGACTACCAAAAATTGTTAAACCCTAATATCTATAAAGAAATTAACTTTGTTTACCAGTGCAATAAAACGCGAAATCTTGTAAAATGTACCTACTTTTAAAAACGAATGTTAAGTAAAACTCAAGTAATAAAAGTTAACGACATTTTTTTTCTGATTGCAGGAAAAAGGTACTTCACTGCCAGCACAACGGTTGAACAAGTATCCGTCGAGGGGCCTGCTGAAACACATCCTCCAACAGACATACAACCAAGCTGTATCTGATCCCGACAAGCTAAATCAATATGAACCATTTTCACCTGAGGTATGTTGCTACTAAATTTGATGAATTTAAAAGTACAATCTGTTTATTGAAAGTTGATAAAAAAGGCGGGAAATGTAACTCTAAAATCTAGTAATAAAAACGTAGTTGATAAATTAAAAAAAAAAAACCAAAATGCAGACTAATTAGGACATATACTAATTTACTAGTCGGGTGAATCCGACTATATCACGTGTGTTAAGCCTTTAGAAACAATTATCTATTATTTAATTCTAATTAGTTTAAATTTTGGTTCTCAATGAAAACCTATGAATGAATGACCAATGAAAACTGATTCTCAAAATTCAATATTCGTCAAAATAATGCTTGATCAAGATTAACAATACCAGCTGGAGTCGATAGTACTGTCACTGAAATAACAGATTACTATAAACTTCAGAATTATACCAAATAGCATTTTTTTCATAGCTGTATCTTGTGATTAATGTTTTAGTTAACCCAAAAACTCCTATTTACTTATATATTTTTTTGGTAATATTAACGATTTGGTTATCAGCTGTTTACGTTATAAAGTACTATATTATTACAATTTCCTGTACCCTCAAATACTGATGTTACCTGATGCGCTGTACCTAAGACATTAAACAAAGTAGTTACTTATAAATTTTCAAATCGTTAGGTATGTAAATTTTATTTAAATAATTATTTTTCCTTTTTTCTGGATGTTGACGGGACTTTTATGTCATATTTGCTGATGTCTGTTTTAGATCAAAGGTTAATTGCCAGAGAATGTTTTTAGTATTAAGTTCGAATTTTGTACCACAATATTTTGGT
>DWJZ01005334.1:0-14185 GCA_018249125.1 Asbolis capucinus | reverse complement strand
AGAAAAGTTTAACCTGGGTGGGAATCGAACCCACGACCTTCGGTGTAGCAGTCAGGTTCACTAACCACTAGACCAATCGGCCTGTCATGCATATATGTTATAAATTTAATATCAGTGAATTATAATTATTAATATTTCCAAAACACTACTACTTTGAGATGCGTTTTGTAGTAAAGAAAAAGAGGTATGTACCATTTCATGTACAGATATATTTTGAAATCATTGTGAGTACCTGCTACATGCAAACATGCCATTGTCAAACTGGATAACTAGATATTTGTTTTCTTTTAGTCAATAAATATCTATTAGATTATTGACATCAGTTCCCTCGGGCATGAGTTCAGCCCACGCGAGAGTAATTTCCATATCTTACAAGATTCCAGTAACAAAATTTCAAACATCCAGTTGTGTTTATTCAACCTACCCACATTTTCCTCAATTTCCTCATGTTTTATCCCTGTCGCAGTAGATTGGCAATAGGGGCACATTAGAATCATCGCGAATTTTCGACATGAGCGCAAATATTCATAAATTTAATATCGCTCGCGCGGTCAAATGCAATTTGTGAAATGACTACCCGAATTTACAATTTCCGTAGGTGAGCGAGGGAGGGAGAGCAGAAAAGGAAGAATTTTACTTGATTTTATTAATATTTATATATTAATACGTGAAGCAAAAATGTTCTACTGCTTTCTACGAAAATTACTCAGAGGGAGTATGAGATTTAGCACAGTTAAAGTTTCCACGGAGGACGAGAGCAGAAAACCACTTTTTTACCTACTTCAAAAAAGGAGGTAGTACTCAATTGATGTTTTTTCTCTTATTTCTACCTCAGAACTTTATTCGGAGTGGACCGATTTTGATAATTTTTTTTTATCAAAAGCTGGATGTGTGGTTGCGATGTAGTCCCATTTTATTTTAAGTGACATCTGACGAGCAGTTTTGGAATTATTCTTCCTTTTAATATTTTTGTTTCTCTTTTTACCGAATAATTTTTGACTGGGTGGATTGATATTGATGATTATTTTTTTATTTCAAAGACAATACATGTACCACAGGTTCATGTAACTTTAAGCGACATCTGACGAGTGGTTTTTGAGAGATTAGTTTTTTTCTTGTATTTCTTATTCTTAATATCCGTTATTAACTTTTTAATTGGGTATTCCGAATTTTATGATTATTTTTATGTTCAAAACCTAGCACTTATCGGATAAATGCATGTAATTTTGTGCGACATCTGACTGTTAGTTTTTGAGTTATCTTTAATAATGTGTATTAACTGGTTGCGACTACGTTGATAATGATCGTTTTATTAGTTGGAGGCATCTGAAGTCTGTTTTTTTAATGAGAAAAATGTTTAATAAAAACAAAATTTAAATGTATTACAAAAGTTTATGAATGGCCCGAATTTGTTGACAGCATTTGCTTTTACTGTTCACTAGCCACAGCAAATACCACCACTACCACGAGCCAGTACTCCAATAGCATAGTGAGGTCGTTATGAAGAGCTTCCTAATGTCGTTATTCCTTAAGTTCAGAAATCGACTCTAAAAGTGTTAGCAAGAATATACATATTTGCTTTGTGATAGTAAACGTATTATTTGTATCCATTTCAGATTCCTGGAGATCAGTCGGTGTCCTGCGAATGACGAAACATGGAGAGTGTAGACAACAGTACCACATTATATGACGGCGACTTGTTCCACCGACATGAGTTGAAAGACGTTATAGCAGCGTACGACGTGTGGCCTATAGAACAGTGTATAGAAGCAAAACTTTTAAATGTCAGTCAAGCTGAAGACATCCCCGGCCGTATATATGTTTACAACGATACAAAGATAGTGTGTCTGGAGCACGCGCCCGTCCTGACGACGAACACATTGATCCGGGCGAGTGTGTTGTCCGTCATCGCCGTGTTGTCTTTTGTCGGGAATCTAGCGACTATAATAAGTGTACAGAGAGGAAAGAGAGGACGGAGGAGAGCGAGACCCTCCTGGACGGCCATTTACAGCCTCATCTTTCAGCTGAGCATAGCGGACCTGTTAGTGACCGTGTTCTGTATCGCCGGTGAGGCGGCGTGGTCGTTCACAGTACAGTGGTACGCCGGCAATGTCGGCTGCAAGCTGTTCAAGTTCATGCAAATGTTTGCGCTCTATTTGAGCACATTCATCCTCGTGTTGATCGGAGTGGACCGCTGGCTGGCGGTGAAGTATCCGATGAAGAGTATGGCGACAGCGACCAGGAGCGGGAGACTGGTGATGATCGCGTGGATCTTGAGCTTGTTACTGAGTATACCACAGGTAACGTATTTTCCTACACATAAAAACATATCACATAAAAAACTTCTGCTCGCGACTACGACCGCACAGCACGCAGCTCCGTTCGAGACGTAACAGGCAGAGAAAAAGACGTACTCAACTACTTTCACAATTATTACACAGAAATAGCCAGAGTCAAAGAAAAGCTACTTGTTTGAAGTGGTGGAAATAGGAAATGAAAATATCTATGGAATATCTTCATTTTGTCGTAATACTTAGTATTTAAGAACATGATAAACAAGGTTTATTAAGTAAAACACAAGCTTTAATTATAGATCCATAATGTAAAGAAACACACAAACTTTCATAACTGTATTGTTAACGGTTGAGGAGTTCCCTTGTCTGGAGCCAATCCTGCACGTAGTATCAGGTCATGCTTGTCATAAAAATGCATTGTCGTCAGGATGAAAACTTTGTGCAAAATTTCAGCTTCGTGGTATAAGAGGAAGTTTGTCTAATTAGGTTTGCAAGATTTGACCCGTAATAAACAAATATACAAACATATAAACATATACTGCAAGTTAAATAAAAGCTTATAAAAATAAATAGGTATAGAATCTAGTGTTTTCGGAATTATCAACCAATGTGTGGGGATGAAGTGATGAATGAAAACTGTTCCTACCACACGTAGTCGCAGGAACAACTGGTTGTCTGAAACATGCGTATAAATACTACAATAGTTCTATAACATAAACTGCGCACTAAATATAAATGAAGTTCACTTCTGTCGTTCGATACTTCACCCTGTACAAGCAAAAGATTTTACGCATGATATAATTTCACCGATAATTTTAGCCATTGAATGTAAATATAAATAATGTAGTATAATCATATTGTTACAAGGAATGTTTCATGTATACTTTAAAAAAATAGATGTGTATCGATTACTCATTATCGAACTACAGTGTTCGTCATATAATAAACACAGATGTTCCGCGACACCTGTGTGGCGCGCGTGTGTGTGGCGTGTCGGTGTGCGTGTGTGTGTAGTATTTGCAAGCAATTAGAACATTGTCCGCCGTCAATAAATGAAACGTTCTAGACGGAGCTATAGCTTAACGTAAATACAGTGACTCACTGCTGGGCCTGGGGTGGGCGTGCTCCTGCCACTCTCCCGTACACATTGATGGTGAAGGTACCCTAAGCCCTCCTGTAAGGTTCATCGATTGCTATCTAACGTCAATATCATAACTGTAATATTCTAGCAAAGTCGATGATTTGTAGATAGGAATTGTCTACCGAGACTTTGTGCAATACTGCGGGATTGGTTATGGATTTTAAATCCGTAACCAATTTTAAGGTATCATAATAAGAATGTTTGAATATTGTGCATGTCTTCTGACTTTCATTAAATGAGCTCGATGTTTTATTCGAATCAATTCGATGAAATAAAATATTTTGACTTTGATGTTTTACTTGCCGTGAACCTACTCAAGAATGTTTGCAGCCTCCCGCCGACACCCCGACCCCTCGACCCCCTGACACCGACCTTACGACGTTCCTCATTAGACGTACAAGACGGTAATCTCTCACAATGAGCCGAACAGCATTACATCCTCATCCATCGCCGCCGCCGCGCCGTCCAAACCGAATTAATGAGTCCCGTCAACTGGCTGCTGTCCGCTGTCTCGCTCGCTCACTAATATATTTATGCAATGGAGTCTACTGTGAAGGACGTTAAAGTTAGCTAATAAATTAGCCTCGAGCCCAGGGCTCGCCCTTTCAACAGTTTTCCAAATTCATAAAACTTATCATAATAATGTTACCTTTCTGTTCATCTCCTAATTTTGAGATAATCATTTTATATTAAACGAACAGTACGATAGAGACGAGCGATCGCAGCCCGGCGCCGGAGTCTCGTCCGACGTGAGTGATCGGTGAAGTAGTGCGAGAGGCGTGGGAGGAGCTCGGCGGTAACCGCTAGTGGCAAACCATTTGATTTCCTCGTCGAACGAGCCGAGGTACGGCGGGTAGTGAACCCTTCGTTGTAAACATCCCGGCAATACGAACGATGCGTTTTGCCTCGTCTTTTATCGCCCGTACCGCGAAGGATTGGAATAAGTTAACAGCATCGGTTTTCCCCTTCGATTACTATGTAAATGTCTTCGAGACAAAAGTGAATAAGCTTCTACTAAGTTCTTCACTACTCGTACTTCATCGCCGCTTACCATCAGGTGGAATCGTAGTCAAGTACTAACTTATCTAAGTTAAAAAAAACTCTCGAGTTCCCGTCCTCCGGAAGTCACGTGAGGCTATTGAAATTAGGTCTCGATCCGTTAAATGGCGTGAAAATTTCAGTTTCTGAGTTGGCCACTAATACCAGTTACCTGCGGTACCGTGGACACTGTGTCCCAGCTACCCTGACGCTATCACAGTCGAGAATTGTAATAAAGGTGGGCGTCTCGTCCAAATGAAGCTACTCACGAGAAATGAGCTTGACAGTATTCATGTGAAGAAAGAGTACCGGGGACCCCGCACTATCATCATCACCACCAGTGAAGTTCAGACGCGACCTTAATAACTGCCCCCAATCATATCCAAGTGTAGTTGTACCGTACATCTACTCGTAACATTCCCATATATCAGCGCCGCCGACCAACAAGCGGGCGCCGCTCTGACAGCTTGACAACCAACAGCTGCAGCATTGTGTCAGAGGAAGAGCAATAAACACTTACACATATTACACCGACGAGAACGTGATTGTAATACCGGTTATACATGACCGAATGATATATGTATTATTGAATGAATCAAGTCAGGCTTCTGCAAAATAAACTATTAAATTATCGGACAGACAACTTAGTCTTTTTTACTGTGGGCGCCTGAAGCGGACTTCAGCACTGCTCCGTTTGCCTTAGAGTTGGCCAATTCAAATGAGGAATTACTTTAAAGTATTCATTAATCACTTGCTTTCAGACAGTGGTGTTCAGAGAGGCCAAGGGTCCGTTCGTGGAGGTGTTCCAGCAGTGCGTGACGCACGGGTTCTACACGGAGCGCTGGCAGGAGCAGGCGTACACCACGCTGTCGCTGCTCTTCATGTTCCTGCTGCCTCTCGTCATACTCGTCAGCACATACGTCTCCACTGTCAGAACTATTGCACGTAAGTATTTAGAGAGGCTCCCCGACCAGGTGGATCGATGATCCGCAGAATCCGCTCAATTCAAGAGGCTCAGCGTCGGTCAGAGTCTTGCAGGGGATGATCAGAGGCCTATCGTATCCATCAGGATGGATCTAAGGATATAGGAAATAACCCTGTGACAGACAGATGGACGGACAGCTCAGTCTTATAAAGGCCTTGGTTTTTCGCATCTTTTAGGCGGAACGGAACTTTGAAAGAAATAAAAATAAACTCGAATCAGTGTATCGTATTTTTATTGTAAGGTACAAGTGGAAGTTATTGTTCCCGCGCGTTATTGACTAACAAAAGATTTTCCTAATCGATGTTCTCTTTACAAAGTGAAGTACATGGCAGGTGGTAGGGGCCCTGCGGAACTCAACTGTCATACAAAGTATTGCTTGCAAACTTTTATTACAACTTTTGTTCTTTTATTATTATGATAAAATAGTATATATGTTTCAACTATTGGAGCTTTATATATGTATTTTACTTTGAACCTTTTTGGTATTAAAGTAATAATATTGTACAACAAAAGTATAAATCCTCGAAAGCGAAATCGAAAGAAAAATCTATCTCCTCCTTACTCTAATATCTTTATGGTCCTGAATTACTTTTACCTAAAAGGTATGTGCAATTTTAATCATAACACTTGTCTATGATATACTAAATTAAAACGATATTTGTAGGTATTATATACTCTTTGCTCAGCTCCTCTTTGTTGTATTTTTGGTTACAAATAATTTCAAAACACAATGTTTGTAAAGAAACTTCATTTCCAACCACGTGTTATAACAGTTTCCCATCTACGATTACAAAAAATAAATAAAGACGGACATCGCCGCATTCCCGGCTTGTATCGGCAAAATATCCAATGTCGATTACTGGAAGCAAGCCTGGGAACGCAACCGGCCCCTCGTTTACCTCACTCCGAACCTAACATAGCCGGTGTCACCATTGTTTTAGCTAGATATAAGTGATATGTATTAATTTAATGAATAAAAGTAATTTGTTAAGAATTCCATCGTTTAATTCCCACCTGCTGCGCCTGCCTCCCATCACTGGTGTAGTCTAAAAGGATGTCTTCATTCGGTGCAAAAATTATCGATTTTTTTCTGGACTCGAAGCTGGAGACGCAAATTCGGACCAAGAGGGCAGCAGCAGGATTCGGATCCAAAATCGATACCGACGCGAATTAACGGTGACTAATATAATTACAAGTACAATGTGAATTCCTTCCCAAAAATCATTTTATATCTTATTCTTTAATATTTAAAATAAATTATTTTATAATAATAAGAAAGAATTATTATTATTAAATGAAGTCAAAAAGTTAACACAAATATTTATCGACACACTAATTAGAATAAAATAAATACTTATAACTATTATATCAAAAACTTAATGTAATGTTAATAAATTACATTTAAATAAGTAAACTCAATTTAACGTATATCGAATATTTAACATGAAGGAGACAAAATATATAACGATTTAAACTAATTTAATAAATAATTATTAATTAGAGCAAAAGAATCACGAATCTGAAATGGTTAGGATAAATTAAATAAATATTAAAATTTTTAGTTAATATACTTAGTGTAATATACAAAGTTAATTATACTTACAGTCTTATTATATATTTTAATAAATCATTAATTCTTAAAATAAATTCAATTAATATTTCAGATTTTAAATAAATTTAGTGAATATTAAAAACATGAACTAAATTAGGTATTTATGAATTACTATAATTAACTATAATAAATTGAAAATGTTAATTCTTAGAATAAATTCACTATATATCAAAAAATTTAATTTAGTCAGCATACCTAACAGAGTATATTAAAGTAGATTTAATATATGCTTTATATATACATATACCTATCATAACATCAAACAGTCTGCTCAATAATATGCTTATTGACTTCATGTATATTAATAACTTGAATCAATACAACTCATGCATGAACAAATTAAATAGGTTACTCGATCTTATAATGAGCACGAAGGAAATTCTTAACATTAACGTACATATGTACCATAGACCCCCTTCATGCCCCTGCTGACCCTGTTGACTTCTGTGTTGAGTTTGACGTGCACACACACCTCTCAGCCATTCAGGATTCCAGATTTGTATTTCACAAAGCCGACTATCTTAGTGTTACTAACGAGGTTAATAATATTTCATGAGATAACGAACTATCAAGTTGTGCTAACGTAGACGACATGGGTGCTCATTTCTATAAGGTACTCAAGTGTATTATTGCTGAGCACGTGCCCAGATCCAAACCAGGCAATAACAAAAAAAACCGATTTGGTTCTCCAATTCTTTAATAAAGGTCATAAATGAAAAACATAAATATAGATTAAAATTCCATAAATATAATAATCCCCGAGCTGCGGCAGGCGAGAAACGTTGGTAAAAAAATGATCCCTTTTTTCTTTTCCGGCATGGGTCCCATCTGCACAATTCCATTTGAAGATCAAAAGAGTGTTAACACCGAGTGGAATTCTACCATTCGTTTACCCAGGGTGTTACAAAAAGTTCGCGAAAGACGACCCGAAAAGCAATAAAGACGGACATCGCCGCGTTTCCGGCTTGTATCGGCAAAATATCCAATGTCGATTACTCTAAGCAAACCTGGGAACGCAACCCGACCCCTCGTTTACGTCACTCCGGACCTAACATCGGCCGGGGTCACCATCGTTTTTAGCCAGATATAAGTAATATGTAATAATTTAGTAATAAATAAATAAATATCTCGGAATAACTCACACACGGCCATTTGAACCCAAACTAAGCTTGTACTATGGCGATCAGACAACTGATAAACATACATATTTATTTTAAATACATACTTATATAGATATTTACACCCAGACAAAACAAACATTCCTGCTCACCACAGAAAAGTTTGACCTGGGTGGGAATTGAACCCACGCCTTTCAGTGTAACAGTTAAGTTCACTAACCATTAGACCAACCGACCTGCCAAATAAAAGTTAATATATGTATGTATAAGTACATCTTCGTTTAATGCGCACCTGCTGCGCTAGCCTCCCGTAACTGGCGTTAATACAGCCGCCGTCGAGCGCCGCCACAGGGAGATCCCTTCAACGACTGATATATCTGTCACATTCTAGAGACAAGTGACGTTTGTGGCACGTGGGTGTGCGACCGTCACACCACGCTGAACATTACCTATTGCATTTGATTGGCATGTTGCTCTAGGGATTAGTAAACCTGTCCGCTAAACTAGAGGTCGAGGAATTGGTTTTTATCTAAAATATTTTTTGTGATTGTTAGGCTTTTACTGTATCTGGGTGGAAAAAATATAAACATAATGCGTACAATACAAGTTTATCAGTGGTCTGATCGCCGGACACGCCAGAACTTAGTTTATGATCAAATGGCCGGGTATCAGTTGTTTACGTGTTCTTATTGCACATATGGGGGCACGTGTGTTCCGCTAGATCGACAGGTAGCGCCTTAACACGCTTTTCCCATGGCGCGAATCATTGTCGATCCCCTGCCAGTTGGTACATGGTGAAAATAGAATAGAAAAGTATAAATAGACTTTATTGGAAGTAGATTTCAAAGTCAAGTAAAAGTCAAAATTTACTTCATAACTACTTTTTTCCAAAGTGGAAAAAAAAATCTTATATCGCCGCGGTAATTATTGACAGTGGAGCAAATTGAAGTAATACAGTTTTATAGAGGACGTCAATATCTATAAATATGTATGCGAAACTATATGTCTGATTGTTACAGTTATGTTACAGTAACTATTTTTTATGGCAACTGAAACTTCCGAAGTGAAGGGAGGGCAGTTTCAGGTGTATAATTAATCGGTAACTGGTCGCTCAGTGATAGGGGGAAGATATTTGAGATAACTGATTACAGAAGGATTTTAGAAAGGAATGCAACTCAAAATAATTTATTATCTTTCAAATTTATTTTTCAAATTCGATTCTATTACAATATCCACACAGTGAGACTAATAAAACACAAATAAGTTCTAATCTCAAAATGTACCACGAACCACTGGTCCAATTAATAATAATAACGGCCGCGTTGGCAGGCGAGGTAGATTGTCCAAACATGAGGAAGGCCAAGGACGGAAGTGTTTCAGGCTGAATGTACTGACTCGGTAATTTACCTCAGATTATTTTACAGAAAAGCTTATGTCATAAAACTTTGAGTTTAGTTCAGATGACTTTAGCGAAAATACGTCGTTAAATTCCATTTTCTTATCGATGAAGGAAAACAAGAAGCGACTATTGCATGAGCTTTGTATTGAATTGTATCATACGAGTAGCTTTAAATAACGTCAAATGTACCAGCATGTTTCAGTTGACATTAGATTCACGACTGATTTGCAACAGCTCCATGTATCTCGACCTTCGTGACACAGAATGCTGGAAACCATAATACTGGGACTTCTACCTTATTGGGGCAGCTCAGAATACCGACCTATTCAGTTGAACACATGTGTCGTTAAAGGCGACTGTAGTCGGCTGCTTAGTGGTAGTTTCGCGGAAAGATTCTATTTTGAATATTGATATTAAGTTACGAATTAAAATTATTACTGTTATTATATAATACCAGTTGACTACCAACCTGAGACATCAAATAACCTAGCAGCGCCACCGGTCCCATTCTTTATTCGTTAAAGTAATGGCGATTGTACATGTAATGCTTCTCGCTCCAAGGGCAGTAAACTAGTTCTGAACCAATCCTAGCCGGGTACCCAAAATATGAATGAACGTTATTATTGGCCCCAAACGAAAAAGGTTCTGGAGAAATCGCCTTTTACAACAAAACCTTTTAGGTCGCTTTTTATTCAGGTCATATATTATCCATCTTTTTGTATAAAGTTACGAAAATAGTCTCCATTGCAAGATGCTTTACGGATTTTATTCCCAAAGCTTAGCAGGATTTCCCCACCTTAAAACAGGTTTCAACGATATTTATCCGTATCGGGTTGTTGCATACTCTCAGCTTCGGTTGTTCCTGTTTGACACTTATGTTATATAAGTTCCTCTGACTGCATTGTGGGACATATGTATTTGTGGTTGTTACATGATGATTACAAATTTTAAAAATGTACAAGTCACTACTAATTGGAGCACGGGGCGTTGTATTTTATACATATGAATCATAATTTTGCACAATATTTTAATATGTGAACGCTTAATGAGTGCATTAATGACTCCATGAGTCGTGCTCAATAAAAGAATTAGACTTTTAAACATGCGATGTGTGTGTGTCCAGAGAGCGAGAAAGTGTTCCACTCGGAGGTGAGGCGGCAGGAGAAGTACCTCACGCCCGACGTGAACCGCAGGAGGCTGATAGACCGCGCCAAGATGAAGTCGCTGCGGATGTCGGTGGTCATCGTCTCCGCCTTCATCATCTGGTGGACTCCCTACTACGTCATGATGATCATATTCACCTTCTTGAATCCTGACAAAAACGTAAAATTATTGTTCATCTTCAATACAAACATGTATAGTTAATGTTGGTTTCAAACTATTTAACAAAAATAACATTTAAGTATTAATTTTTTTCTCCGTTTAAAAACTAAACCTCGTCCAAGTAAGCTAAGGTTTAGTGATACAAATGCTCAAATTTTATTATCTTTATCCAATTCTCCATTATCCAATGTTATTATTAAACTTACTGGTTGATATATTTGAAGTTTAGTGGCACTGGCTGGCTGGTAGTGACAGCTGTTGTAATTAAATATTTTATTTATAGCAAAGTGAAGAGCTGTTGTCCGGCATCTTCTTCTTCGGCATGTCCAACAGTCTGGTCAATCCAGTTATATATGGAGCGTTCCACCTGTGGCCGCGGAAGAAACGATCTCGACACAGTGACAGGTATGTTGTACTGTGCTGCTGACACTGATCATAATTTAAGCAATTCATCATCCAAATGATGAAAATCAAATAGTTCTTCAATTTCATCAAATTCCTAATGTGTGAAACTGGCATCCTAGAATTCCTGCTATAAGATTCTACGCACAACAGAACGGAAAACACGTCGCTGTAACAATCGCTGCTGTTGTCGTCCTAATCGCTTATCATTTAATATTCAAAGTGTCTAAGGCCTTCATTTAAACGTTACGTGTCACCTTAGCAACATTGTTCAAATTAAACTTGGAGGCTAAGGGTCTCTTCACATGTGCTATTTCTATGCGATAGTGACACAGACTAATGTTGGAGGATGGTTACGTATAAACGAATGTCGGAGTACCGTCCATATATTGTGGTGTGACATCGATTGTTTTGATCCGGACTTAATTCAACGACTGTTCATGTTCAAACATGTCCCGCAAGTTGCGACTCATTCCAGTACCCGTATATTACGTAGGTCACACTAAAAATTTTGCATAACTTAAAAAAAACAACATATTATAACCTAAATATTATATTTATTGCTTTTCATATACTCTCTTTTGCATTTTAAACATTTTCTCATGCGATCGAACCATTTTTTTTGATCGTCTTTCGCGAACTTTTTGTAACACCCTAGCTAAACAAATGGTAAAATACCACTCGGCGTTAATACCTTTTGATCTTCAAGTGGAACTGTGTAGATGGGACCCATGGCTGGGAAGAAAAACGCAATCATTTTTTTACCAACGTTTCTCGCCTGTCTCACTTTTGTTGGCCTGTTCTCATTTTTAAGCACCCATTCACAAGATTGCTGTTTTTTCTCGGATTCAAAACAATGAATCCTCGTTTCGTCTCCTGTGACAATGTTATAAACAGCATTAGAATGTCCGTGGTCGTACTTCAGTAGCATCTGTGAGCACTATTCCACGCGAGTCCGCCTCTGCTCCGCTGTCAGTTCGTGAGGGATCCAACGGAAACAATGTTTCCGAACATTTAAATGCAAACGGGTACTTTCGATCTGTTTATTATGAAATGTTGTTTCTCTTTAAGTGTTATTCCTTTGAGATATAAAATTATTAAACCTATTCGAGCCAGTTGCATGGGTCACGGTCACAGCAACACTTGCCGAAGAGTACCCGTTTGCATTAAACTGTTTAGTATCCGCCACGATATTAGTCTAAAAACGTAAAGTTTCCGAACTTTTAATTCCTTGGGTAAAATTTTCTGAATTTGGCTCATTCCAATCCCCAATAGCCCTCGAACTGTCTCATAGGTAATCCGCGGGTTTTCTTTAATTAGCCGATTAACAGTAGCCACATTATTTTCGTTGATGGCAGTTGAAGGCCGACCTTCTGCTGGAGTACTGCTGCCATATATGGGCTGGTGCTGCCAAATGTCACCTGTCAGCATTGGATTCAATAGAGAGGCGTGCTTAGAGGTTTATTGGAGACCTTAAATTGGTTGAGACCAACTTCCAAGGCCTCAAGGACAGGCACAGAATGTCCAGTCTCAGTCTTTTACAGGATACACTTTGGAGAGTGTGCATAGAAATTGCACGATTTACTTCCCGAAAGAGCCGAAGCACGGCGAGTATCCATCCCTTCGTCGTTAACATCCCGCTAGTATGAACGACGTGCCTCGCCTCGTCTCTTGGCACCAGTACCGCAAAGGACTGGAATAATACACTGCGTCGGTGTTTCCGATCGATTACAATGTAAATGTCTTCAAGTCAAGAAGAAGTAGGTTTCTACTAAGTTAGTGCGCTTTACCATCATAGACTCCATCGCCACTCATCAGGTGGGATCGTAGTCAAATGCTAATTTAATTATGGTAAAAACAAGTGTGATTATTTTCTTATTCTAAAAAAGAAAGGGATAAATATACTCTCCTTGAGCTCCTTCAGGCAAGAACTACTTACTTACAGACTTGTTAGATACTTTTTATTTCTTTTATCTCACGTTAGAAACCTATGATAGACGCTACGTATAACATGATACGACACGTCCCGCCAGCGTTACCTGGCTCCGAACGGTTCAACACTGACCCTGGATTAGGATATGTAGGACTGGCGAGAACACTAGGACTTAAATCATTTCAGCGTAACCCCCCTTCCTGCCGCGGAGTAAAGATCCCACAAACTGTAAACGTAATAGTAATTAATATTATAGTGTATTCTAATAGGAAAAAACCATCACAAATGGTTAGCATTTTTGTTACGACCTGAGCGAGACTGACGAATAAATATCTTTGAACTTATCACTCGGCCACCTGATCCCAAACTAAGCTTTTACTTGTACTATGGCGTTTAGACAACTGATAAAAATACATATATATTTAGAATCACATAATATATACATACATTAATGTTTTTATTAAACCCAGACACAGAAGCAACACGGAGAGCAACAAAAAGAGACAATACTAGGGTAAATCGTTCGTCGTCTGTCTTAAGTAGCAGTCTTGGCATGACTTTATGTAATAACTAGCAGTACCTGCAGCTTCGCTTACACACAACATTGTTTTTTTATTACCAGAGGATCGAAAATCCAATACAATCTTTCATCCCGTATCCCAAGGGAACTCAGGTATAATTATGGATGAAAATTTTCCTAAATGATAAGCATTTCTCAAGATTTAAAGTCATTCCAAAAACAAATACAACATATATTGAGAGGCATTTTAGTATAAAATTTAACCCCCTTTTTATATATTTTATAGGATAAAATTAAAGAAACGCTGAATTTATATTGAAGGTATTATATTAAAGATACGTAAATTTCAAATTCAAGGTAAACACAGACACGTAAAACTGAAAAACACATACATATATCATTATTTTAAAAGGTTATGTT
>DWJZ01005333.1:0-14188 GCA_018249125.1 Asbolis capucinus | reverse complement strand
TTCGTATTTAGTTTTCATCCTGATGACAATGCATTTTTATGATAAGCATGACCTGATTCTACGTTCAGGATTGGCTCTAGACAAGGGAACACCTCGACGGTTAACAATATAGTTCTGATATTTTGTGTTTCTTTGTATTATGGATCTATAATGAAATGTCTTTTTAAACATTTTTAATAATCCTTGTTTTTAAATCTTATTATTTTTTAAGGAACCCTAAGACAGTTTTAACAAGATCGAAAGTGAACAGTGAAACAACTATAAATTTGAGTAATTAGTCGAATGGTGTGACGTCATCGCTTTCCCCGTACAATGCAGCTCGATGCAGTTTTTGCTACAGCTTTTGGCTTTCAATGAAAGCTGTTAGCTTAGCCATTTAAAGATAGAATAATTCATTTGAAAAACTGACTTCAAATCCACATCCAATTCGATTATAAATGTAAAAGTTGAAAATGGACGGACCGCTGTTGCTGTAAAAGTACTGAATGAATCTGAATGAAATTTAGTACAGGGATAGATTATAGTCTGGAGTAACATATAGATGACTTTTTATCCACCACTCGGGCAAAACCGTGGGCGAAACCTATGACATCTCTACGACAATAAGCGCTGACGTCAAATCGAACTCGTAACAATTGAAAACAATAACGGTTTACCCACGCAATATGGCTGGAGGTGAATTAAATGTTTACGACCAATTGAAATCATTCTGCTCGTTAAATTCTGTCAAGTCATATGATCGCTGTTAGAACAATCTAACCCTGATGGAATCCATTATGAGTTATAAGACCAATATTGTCATTTAAAACAAACTTCAAATTACAATGTCATCATGATTGCAACTCATAACTGCCCCACTGATGAACTCCAGCCTCCACTCACAATGTGAGTACTCATAATTGTCCTACTACTGGGCTCCGTCCACTCACAATGTGAGTACAGTGCTTAGGAGGACATACGCTGGCCAAGTGGTGGATAAAGTTTTGATACCAACAAGTAATAAAATGCCCATTGATGGCCCACTTCTGAACACGGGTCCTTAACCTGAGGTGGCCCTGAGCGTAGCTCCAATGCGGAATGTGGAGGGGTTGATGGCCAACTCAAGTGTTCGAAGTTTTTATGCCACCCAAAAGCCTTCGATGTGGCGTAAGGATTGCTATTTAACGTTAACAACCATGATAGCTTTACGAGCCCTCCGAAGTACAGAAGCACGCATGAATTTTTTGCCACTAGCGATCACACATCCTCCTACCAACCGGGCTCGCGACTACGACTGTTATGAACTAAATTTACGTCACAGGTTTGGCGTGCAACACTGAGGTTTCTCCTACCCCTACATCGTTAAATGTTCATAAGAATGTTTCGTAAGCATTTTTATGATTACACTAGGGTCCGCACGCGGCTTCGTCTGCGTTTTATGTTAATAAGAATTAGCCTATGTTTTATTCCAGAGTAAACTCAATCCCTGTGCCAAATTTCGTTCAGATGCGTTAGTTTTTGCAATAATTTTTCCGTGAAGGAGCTTACTCCATAACTTCTCTTATGACATAAATCCATTCGTCCATTCCTCCATTATCCGTCCATTCATTCATTCTCATAAACTTTCGCATTTATAATACTATAACTAGCTAATGAGGCACACATTGTTCTGCCATAAAAATAATAAATTTTTGTCATCAAAGCCGTTTCCCGGGATTCCTCGTCAAATGTACTATCCAACAAAAAAGATTTTTTCAATTCGAACAGGTAGTGAACTTAGCGCACACAAACAAACTCGTCACCTTTATAATATTAAATATTAAATTAGTCAGAATCTAAGTAATTATGAACAGGGAAATTCAGTTTGAAATCTGTAAATTCATCTAAATATGGTAAATACCGTGCAATTTTTAAGTAAAACGAATGTTAAAAACCGAGTTAATTAAACACGAGTACATTTCTTGCGTAGTTAATTAATTAACAGATTTGCAGCGAGAATACCTAGTCTTTAGTGTACGACGACACGATATCGTACCTAGTAAAACACGCTCGTTGACAGGCTGGTTGGTCTAGTGGTTAGTGAACCTGACTGCTACACAAGGTCAGGGGTTCGATTTACACCCAGGTCAAACTTTCCTATGATGAGCAGGAACGTTTGTTCTGTATCTGGGTGTAAATATCTATATGAGTATGTATTTAAAAATGTATGTGTGTAGTTGTCTGATCACCATAGTACTAGCTGACTATTAGTTCGGGGTCAGATGGCCGTGTGTGAGTCCAAAGTTATTTATATGTTATTTAAATGTCTTCAAGTCAAGAGTAAATAGACTTTTGCTAAATAAATATCTTTGGACAACTCACACACACCCATCTGATCCCCAACTAAGCGGTAGCTTGTACTTTGGTGATCAACTGATAAACATACGTATATATTTTTACCATCACGCTCGCGCTTTACCACCTCGCTGCTTTCCATCAGGGAAGATTGTGGTCAAGCACTAATTTATTGAATATATATAAAAACACACGCAGCCGGCTAATTCTAGTATTACTAATTTCGTTTCAGATTTTTGATTGCAGTCAAGCTGGAATTTGGTATTCACATTTATATTACTTGCACTTCAATAGAATCTACACAAGTAGATCTGAACACTAGTAGATCTGAATACAGTTGACATTTCCTTGACGAACGACTTCTGAATCGATGTCATTTGTATTCTGTCTTATCTGCTTCAATACAGATTTCCTAATGATATTTTCCTTCACCGTAGCAAGTGCTTATCAACTTCTGATCACATAACTGAAAATTAGAGGTACCAGGATTTGAACCCAGAACCTCCCGTTCGAGACATCAACGACCGTTACGCCACTAAATCCAGGATCCACATATCATCTACGATATCGTGTCGTACCCATGTCGTATCGTAGTCGTAAAGTCAGAACTAGACCCTTAGAGATTGGCTCGAGACTGCTCATTAGAAATGAGATAGTTGGCAGTGAAATAAATATGTTTTTTGTGATTCGTTTTAAATGAAGAGAAATTTACTGGTTATATCAGTTATATTATTTACTTGAAGTATACACCGTGGCATGTTTGATCAATATTAAAATTGACGGCTCTGTAGCTCGGTTCGATTTCAAGCGCTACAGATATGAGGCAAATAAATGTTTATTTTCGGGTTATGGGTGTTCCTTTTTGTCCCCGATCTAATGTCATCCTCTTTCCCATTCTTCTGTCACCGGTCCTGGCATGTTGTTGGTGTATCTGGAGTCAGTTGCTGTCGTTATTGATCGCAGTTGCTTCAACAACGGATCGCTTCCGTTGTTTGTTTCTCTTGTCTATTACTTCCTTGTTGGCAAGTAAAGTGTTAGTAACACCTCAGCCTGGAGTTATTAATGTCCATGAGCGGTGATCACTTCGTCAAATGATCGTCTGCTCGTTTGATTACTTATCATATAAAAACAAAATATTAATATTGTCATTTTTGATTTATGACACAGAGATTTTAATACGGGAGTATGATAACAAATTATTTATATACTTCTTTATAAACTTAATCGAATCCAAGACTTTATTTCGCAGGGTAACAAAGTCACATGGCCGTCAAATACTTCGATAAAAAAATCCCAAACAACCAACCAGTTCATGAATTTAGTTCATGAATAACATAATAACATGGAGATAGACTGATATAATCAAAAATGGCGATCTGACAGACGCGAACGGAAGTGGAACGAGTCGCGGCAAATGCTAATAACACTAACATAATAGAAGTCCAATTATTGTCTGTGAAACCCTGCATCGTACTGTGGTGTAGGGCTGCCGATCATGGGTGTACCCAGGGGGAGCAAAGCCCCTACATAAATGTCTTCTGTTATCGTTGACGCCAATTACATTCACAAATGTATGAGAACGTTTTTTGCTAGAATAACAGATGCTATATATGTATATCTGTACCTAATGTCATTCCTATTCATTTTTGACAGAAAATTCATTTGTCTCAAGGCCCAGGTGTTTTAAGGTTCTATATGGTTGCGCTAGAGGACGCTTTCTCTATTGTGCACGATGTGAAGTGCGCTACTGGCGCCGTGGTGATATGAAAAAATCTGACTTTGACATTTTGTGACAGATTTGAGCTACAAACCTTTATACTTTTGTCCTGCTTTCCTTGTTCAGTAATTTAATTATATAATGCCTGGATGTTATGGCGAAATATCTTTCTTTTTTTCTTGCAATGAAAGCATTTTGTATTAAAAGCAAGTGGCAACCCTGAAATCAAAATAATGCAGATGAGTATTACGTCATCCAAAAGGAGACATTCACACCAAGCGCGGCCGGTGGAACTCGACCGGTTCTCACACCGATTATTGCTTTTATTGCACACTTATCAATCTCGCCCGTTTCCGGTTTGAGCGTCGAAAGATTTATTGCAAACATACAACTCGTTTTTTATTATATTTATATAAACAGCTGGTAAGGAAGGAGACGGCTTGTGCCATTGGGTACAGCGAATCTAGAGCATAGTCCACCACGCTGCTCCAGTGTGAGTTGGTGGAGCGGTTAGTGAAAGAAAGAAATACATACTTATTCCAGCAAAAATTTATAGCGGGCATGTTCGGAAGTTTTATGCCGATAGACCGCATGGCTTAACGATCACTATCTAACGATAAGTACTGGGACCAATGGCTCTACATGCCCTCCAAAGCTCGGAATCGTTCATCAATATTTTGCCACTAGTCATCCTCCTAACGTCCGTAACCGCTGACTTTTCCGATCATTTACGATCAATACATGCCATCAGGCTATAAACGCTTCAGAAAAAAGAAAAAATGTCCTCGTATCGTTGCATCCCATAACTATCCCACTACTGGGCTCGGGTCCCCACTCGCAATGTTAGGGGTACAGATCATAGTCCACCGCGCTGGCCTAGCTGGATTGCTGGGCACACTGTTGAGAACTACACAGAAAACTGTCAGGAGTACCGGTTTCCTCAAGATGATTTCTTTCGCCATAGCAAGCATATTCAACAAGAGATGTCCCACAAAGATATTATTTGGTAGCGCCCCTTGAAATACAGACTGCCTATCTCAATTGGCCATAGACAAAAGTAGAAACAAAGGATACAGTCCGTAAGAGGATGTATTTAACCAGTACAGTCTAATCCCAAGGGTATAGACAGAAATAGTAGACTGTAAACTACCTTCAAAATTAGTAATTTTTTTTTAAAGCATGTGACGGTAGCCTGTTATCGGTTTTGTTATATAATTTAATACTTTAACAGGTGTAAATTCACGTAGTGGGTCAAAATTGTTGGTAAATTGTAATGAAATTAAAAATGAAAAAAAAAATGTTTATGAAAAAATCAATGTTTGTTTGTATGTTGGTCCTTTAAGGACTCTGTATGGTAGAAGATAAAGCACTGATGTCTTTAGCAACTTTGTTCAGAATTCTTTAAAAAAGGTTTTGGTAGCAAAATTATATCGATCGAATATAATATGTTAGTTGAGTTGATACGAAGCAACGCGCGTCGGGTACAACAAATTTATAATAAACTAGAAACTACCCTAGCTTCGCTTCGGAAGAACCAGTTATCAGAAAAAAGTAGTTATTCTGTCTAGGACATATTTGTAGATATTGATGTCCTCTATAAAAGTATGGTACATCAATTTGCTGTATTGTCAATAATTTCCGCAGCGTTCTTGATATAAAGATGTTTTTAATGTATGTAACACAACGTGTGTTACATTATCGAGGTTTTCCTACGCACCTCTTAAATTTTTGAAAACGTGTTATAGGATATGTTGATCAGAGTTAATGTAAGGTTCTAATTGTAAAGGAATTTTTCAAATGGACAGTAGTTTCAGAGCCTATTCTCGTCAAAGAAACAATCAATTCTTTCCTCTTTATAATATTAGTGTAGAAAACATAACCATAGACGTTGTTCCATAAATCAGTCCAACCAAAATTTATTCAAAAACTTAACGTGGTAACCAATCTTTTTATGAACTATGAAACATCTTTTTGTTATGTTAAGTAACTGAAATAGATCGCTTTTTACACAGTTAAGAAAGCTGTCCCATTCAGAAGACGACAGACGCGCTTGAGAAATCGCGTCAGCCGCTTAACGATACTCTACCACGAAGAAAAGTGTCACAGTTTTAGTTTTTCTGTTCACAAGTGGAAATAAGTTTTTACACGTCTAGTCTATACTAATATTATAAAGAGGAAAGATTTATTTGTTTGTTTTTTTGAATAGAACAGGTTCCGAAACTACTGGACCGATTTAAAAAAATATTTTACCATTAGAATCCTACGTTATCCCTGATGAACATCCTACTAATATTAAAAGTGCGAAAGTTTGTATATTTGTTTGTTTGTTACTCACAACTTCACGCAAAAATTGCCGAACCGATTTTCATGAAATTTGGCAAACACAAGTTACCCTCACTTGGATTAACATATAGAATAGTTTTCATCCCGGAGATCCCGCGGGATGGGAATTCACGCGGGAAAAACTCCTATTTTTCCTCACCCGTTCTTTTTTTATATTAAATACCTAAGTAAGCGCTTGACTATGAAACCACCTGATTCCTTCGCAGTAGGAATGAAGGACGTAGCAAAACGCGACATACGTACCGGTGTGTTTACGACGAAGGAATGAATGCCATACTGACCATGAAATACCATAAAATACCATAGTGACTCCCCAGTCTGGAGTTGCTGAAGTGCATGGGCCGCGGTGATTATTTATCATTAGATGACCCATCTCGTTTGCCTGTTTACAGCAGTAAAAAAAATTTTTTGGTATAGTCAAAAAATAGATATATATATATTTACTAAAAGGGTACGTCGCAGCCTTGGAGCGTTTACAATGAAAAACCTTGTAACAGACCTTCTGGCATGGAAACACGCATCGATGCACTCAATGCCAATGCAGTGTACTTTATTACCAAGAAATTGGTACTGTTTTGGCTTGGCAAACATGTGCTTTGTTAATTATATGACCTATACTACAACCCTTTTTAAAATTCAGTTGTAAGTTCAGAAGCCTTGGGACGTTTCAGATCATTAAATTTTAAAAATTTGGCTTTTGATGTTGGCTCAACACTGCGTCGGTACTCAGTCGATGATATTTACTAGCACAAAGAGAGCTGCCTCATTGTCTGAGCAAAAAGAAAACTAATTGAAATGATAGGTTCGTACCCTGGTAGATATAAGTAGCATTCATGAACCGAAAACACAAAAAAATATCTGTTACTTAAAATGCCTTGACCGATAATTGAATTCGGGTTAGCGAAATTGACGATCAAAATTCTTCAACACAGCGAAAGCGAAACCTTGAACACAGTACATCTCGCTGCTTGTCTATGCACAATAATGCTTCCTAGATATAATCTAGCCAATGCTATTTAATCGTCCTATCATAATTAATCTGAGTGGGTTATTATAGGCCGCAATAATTACCATCCGCAGAACATAGTGTCTTGATATTTTCTCTACGCATTCATTAAAACATATCGTTTGCATTTTATATCACACACTGAAACGATGATAATCGCGAAATTATGATATGTGTATAATTAACAGCCATCAACGTACCGCAACAAACAAACATACAATTTAGATTTCACATTTATATTGATAAATACGTAGACTGTATAGCTAAATACCACACTGAAATGTGTAAATTAAAAAAGTTTTAGTGTTTCATCTGCGTTTTGTTCTTGCTTCGTCATTAATCTTACATTTCCCGCGTCGCCTTGTCGCGTTGCTAAATCACTTTACAGCACTTTCGTGTGTGAATCTTCTAATTGCTTTGTAGAAAGTCTGCGTATTTTTTCAGCAAATGAATCGGGTGCCGAGCGTCCGCGGGCGTGAATTTTGTGCATTGCAATGTTTAACGTTTTTAATAAGTTGCGTTTAGTTATTGCACTAACGAGATGAAAGTCCGATCACACTTTTAATGAATTCCGACATTCCTAGCGGACAGATACACGAGAATGACTTTAGTTTCGAGATGAAAGTTTGGTGAGCGACATATTGCTAATTAAATTTTCGTGGCGAAAATAATTATGCGCCATTATGCCTACCTTGTATGCGGGATGTCAATTAATGAGCAAACAACACTGATTTTGTAATGGACACGGTAATAAATCTAGTATCTCCATCGATAAAAGTAATTATGTAAATGGGTACAGTACAAATTAGCTTACCACATACATTGTTACTTACCATCAGATGGAATCATGTAAAGAGAATCCGGAGGATCAGCGCCTTGAGAGAAATCCTTCTTATGTTACCGTTAGTTTTTTTCATTCAGAAAAATATGGCGTCTATTTTTCCGCCATTAATGTCATTCCCATACATTTTTTATTAGCGATTGGCGTGAATAATAACAAAAATCATATTTATCTCAAAGACCAAACGAAATAAAAAAAAAAAGGCTTTAATATTGCCCTGGTAAAATATACTCCTAGTGTAATGTCAATTTGTACCTGAGTAGCCAACTTTGGTGTTGGGTTGGGTGTAATTTATAAAGCCGATAATAGATTGGTATTATTTATCGAGACTAGGCTCTATCGAAGAACTAGTGTGTGCTTATGACATCGCCCGCTTGGTAACAATTTTAATAATAAGCAACCTATGTCACGATCCAAATCATTAGCAATCTCTATAAAAAAACCACGTCAATTTTGATGTGAAGGATGGACAAACACACACACACACACACATTTATAATATTAGTACGTTTTAATTTTTGATATATTTTAAATGCCTTCGAGCGGTATACAGCGGTACATCGACCCAAGGGTGGGCTACTAAATCTTTCAGCAATCATGTCTGGAGCAGCATAGCCACTAGACCTCCTCCGTTAAATGGAGAAACCAATATTCAGGAAGCCAGAGTTGATTAAAATCACAAACATCGCCGCACTCAGAGTTGACTGTAACTTATCTACAAGTAGCGCCATCTCTTACGAACTCTTTGATAACTTTATATATAGTTTGTATATAGTCTATGATATTATGCAACAGAATTTAGGGTGCTTAGCTTTGTGCCATTGCAATGTCATGTCATATGACAACTGCATGTTAGAAAAGACAGCTCAATCTGTCAGAACGTCAATTATCAAGATAATGATAACAAAACCGACGTTTCCTCAATTCAAGGTCTTTAGATAGATATTAGTTTAAAATTCACAATTTTAATATATCAGCTAATTTACTCAGTTATTTCATGACAAATTTGCTAACATTATTACGCTATGTCCGTATTGGCATTCCTAAAGTCCACTAAGGGCAAAATTATTCTCGGAACGGTGGCGGCTTTGCATCTTACAATTTACTTTACAAAGCCGTCGTTTTTCAGAGAACAAAAAAATACTAATGAAGTGCCACCAAAATATTTGCCGTAATACAGATCCTTGAGACAATTTAATAAGGAAATCGATTTATTTGAAGCGTAAAAACGTTAATAAGTATTGATTCATGATTTATAAAGCATTTCCAGCTGTTCGTAGGTTAATTCGTCAAGATTGGTCCACGAAGCTATCAATTATGAGCGGCGAAAGATTTAAAGTTTACGTGACTCGGTGTGATATGCCAGCGTGTGGGGTGGAACTGCTTAAAAAACAGTAAGTCGTAGTAATAATTTGCAATGAAAAGCAACTAAGCTAATCGGTGACTATCGTAACCTAGTTTGTAGTAACCTTGTATGCTAAACCTGAGGCCCCGAGATTGATTCCTTGCGAAAACAGAATAATATTTTATCCTGTGACAAGTGATTTATTCATGCCTCTTTTGAGATACAACAATTTTATTGTAAGCTTCAAAATTTATTCCAAATACCACTTAAAAAGATAAATCCCTGGTACCTAACATAAACTATTTCAAAAAAGTTACATTTTATTACTTGTGTGTTATAAGAATGTAATCTTATTAACGTATAAACTTCCAGGTGTGATGTGAAAATGTATGAAAAACCGTCACCAGTCCCAAGACCAGATTTCTTGAAAGCAGTGCCTGGTATCAGCGGCATCTTCTGTTCTCTGACAGATAAAATAGACAAGGAATTGCTTGATGCTGCTGGCACAAAGTTAAGAGTTATTGCTACAATTTCTGTGGGATATGATCACATTGATGTTGCAGAGTGCAGAAAGAGAGGAATTAAAGTTGGTTACACTCCAGATGTTCTCACGGATGCTACTGCTGAATTAACAGTAAGAGGCAATTTTATTTCAGTCCATTAAAATATAAATCTCTTTATCAATTACATTAATTAATACAGTGAATCTTATAATGGGAGGAGGAGGTATATGGTTGGGAGGCCACATTTCTTACATTCTACTTTCTTACATTTAATACTATTGCTCTAATTTCAGATGGCACTACTTCTTGCAACTGCTCGTCGTCTTCCGGAAGCAATTCATGAAGCTAAGTCAGGAGGCTGGGTGTCATGGGCCCCTACTTGGATGACAGGTCCTGGGTTAGCTGGTGCAACTGTTGGAATTGTTGGCTTTGGAAGAATTGGACAAGCTGTTGCACGCCGAGTTAAATCATTTAATACTGGCAAAATTCTCTACTTCAACCGTAGTGTGCGGTCAGAGGCTGAGAAAATTGGAGCAAACAAAGTGACCTTTGATGAACTTCTTACTGAAAGTGATTTTATTATATGTTGTGCAGCTCTTGTTCCCGAAACTAAAGAAATATTTAATAAGGAAGCATTTCAAAAAATGAAACGCACTGCAGTTTTTGTAAACACAAGTAGAGGAGGAACAGTTGACCAAGATGCCTTGATAGAGGCATTAAAGAATAATACAATACGAGCTGCTGGTCTAGACGTAACTACTCCAGAGCCTTTACCACTGGATAGTCCATTATTCAAGTTAAAGAATTGTGTAGTTCTACCTCATATTGGCAGTGCATCTATAGAAGCAAGAAATACAATGAGTGAACTAACTGCTAATAATATTTTAGCTGCCCTGGATAACAAGGTTATGCCTGCCGAACTTATGTGATTAATATATGTTAAGTTTTACATATTATATGTATTTTTATTTTAATAAACATTATACTGACTTGTTTTTATTTTATCTTTAAATACATGAATTAGTATTTTTGTAATCTTATTTACAATTACAATATGAAGTACACTATATCTCTGGAATTATAGACTGAAGTACTCCGCAAAGGTAGATAATATTTGTGTTAATCTATAGATTGACAGGTTTATTTGAATTAACTTATAAGATAAATCATTATAAGTTAAGTAAATAATATAATTCTTGCAACAGAATTAAGTATTTTGGAAATGTTACTTTACAAATTCATTGCAATTCACCAATTTCATGAATGAATGCTTATTTCACCATATAATTATTATGATGCTAAATGTAACCGAAAACTATCTTGCTCTAACACCATATTGGTCAGAGCACTGCATAGCAATATCAAATATTGTAAATAGTTAAAGAGTGTATTGGCAAGGTTTCCTTTATGTATAAATAATTACAAGGGTTATAAATAGAAGGCATAACACTAAAAGCTTCTAAGAAAATTATAAATTAAAACAACAAAATCCCCTTTAATAACATTTCAGCCTACAGATCAAATATAAATAATTACTAATCATTGTGCTCATGCTGAGCTTCACTCTCCCGCCAATTATTCTGCACCATCTCAACAATCATCTTCCACCATTTTGACTGCATAAAATAATAAACTGAACAAACTATTATGAACAGCCAAGAGAGTATCAATAGATAGTCCAAATCCTTCTCTGGTAGACTAGGAACTGGCCCCGCAAAGTCTTTTGACAACACCTGCAGGCTAGCTGGATTCAGTCCAGTTATTGCATGAACAAATTTACTAAAGGCATGGATGTTATACTCTGTTCCATTAAATTTTCCTACGGGTCTACCACTGTGAAACATCTTCAATGTTGGAACACCAACTATCCCATATTGAGCATTGATACCATGATGCTTTAATGCGTCAAGAGCCACCATCTTTATATTAGGATAAGATCTGGCTAAAGCATTGAAATGTGGTGCTGCATGAGCACTGAAAGGACATGCCCGTGCAAAGAATAAAACAAGAACACAATCTGATTCAATATCCCGACTGGTAACTTCTGGTTTCACTTGTAAAAGTTTCGCTAAGCTAGTCCCGTTTATAATATCCACAGATGGCTCCATCTCGCCTTCATAAATGATTTCTTTGCACTTAACAAGCTTTTTCGTCTCATTTAATGTAGATGTTCTGTTCTCTGCTGTAATATTAGCTGATGTAACGTGATTGTAGAGATTCGTTAATGTCTTATTAACGTCAGAGACCACATGGGACAGAAGAGACTCCGATTCATCAACGTTGGGAATATCATTATCATCATCCTTCTGTACTTCCAAGGGCCCTAAAGTGCTCAGTACCTCCTCCACATCAACGTCGAACTGCCTTGTAATTGTTGACAGGCCTTTAACAAAAGGAATTATTTAAATTAATTGCAAATTTACTGAGAATTTTCAATATTCCTTTCATTTTTGTAATATACTCATTGAAATTACTTACCAATTATAAATAAAACGACAAAACATATTGTATTACTATTATATATAATCATAATAATCGTGATAGTCCTCAAACGACTAATACAATGACTGTTTAAAATTGATTGAATTATTTGAATTGTTAAAAAAAATGTGAACAGATTTATTTACTGTAAATAAACCAGCTATATTTATATCAATTTGTCATTGTCAAAACTGACACATGACATATTAATAGGGATTGCCTGTGAATGCTAGATACGCTGTGATATTATCGATACTATAATAGAATCCCACCCCTTAAGAAGATAAAAATTTATATAAAATACTCTCCGAAAGACTCGGATTTTCCTATACCAATCATTAAACGATCCGTAGTCGTGATATAAATGGCGCATTGATATGTCGAACCTCTGCGAACGACAATTCGGATTTTTCCGAAACCTTCTAGCTCAGAGGTTCCCAAACTTGTTTTCTCATTGGCGTGTGAACCCTCGCCCAGGGGGGCCCATCTCGATCCTTTTGGTTAACAAAGTTCTAGCCTATGCCACTCAACGTTTGTAGTGTCTGTCGATTCTCGAGTTCTAAACGAGACTTGAATCTTTGTATTCCTTAATTGACCTTAGCTCCTACTTTACCATCACAGGTTAAATTAAAATATGTACATTCATAAATGAGTACTATGAGTAAGATTAAGTATTTTGGGAGTTGCTTGCCGCGTCTTCCTACAACATTTATTGTATTGCACTATTCAGTCAATCAGAACTACAGCTACAGGTGTAAGTAATTAAATTCTTACTAATATTATAAATGCAAAAGTAAATCTCCTGTTCCCTCTTCACGCTGAAACTACTGGACCGATTTTGACGAAACTTGGTACATACATATTCAGAATACAATTTGATAAAAAACATAGAGTAATGGAAGAGAGGTTTTTAAATAGTTGATGAAAGTTCTTTATAAGTAAAGAATGGGTTAGAGAATGGTTAAGGGGGGTAACAAGGGATATGAGAAGGTAGCGGAGGTTGGAAAGGGGATGGAAGAGGGGGGAGGGCGCACCACATGGACGTTGTTACAGGAAAAAGCTAGTAGGGAATACATCAGGAAAACAATAAATATTATTGAAAGTTTTAATACTACAATAAAAATAAATTAAGATATCAAAATAACTTATGCTGAGCTATTATTGCTTATAAATTATTATATAATGCCTAGGAATTTCAATAAAATACAATGTACATTTAGCTACAATAAGATTCTGTTTCATTTCATTCCTTCTGTGATAGACTGCTTATATAAAGTAAAAGAAATTGACGACTTAAAAATATAATTGGATGAAATAATTATTGTTTTTGTAAAAAATATACAGTGTAGGCTCTTTATAACGCAACTCAAGGGACTGAGCATTTTTTATTGTCATATAACAATATATGAGTTTTAACAATAACCAACCAAGTAGTGCTCACTTCTACTTTTTAGGGAATTTATTGTTATAAAGGATAACTTTATAATGAGATTACTTTTTTTATAAAAACATTGTTTTTACGGACAAGGCCGGTTGGTCTAGTGGTTTGTGAACCTGACTAATAAACCGGTGGTCGTGGGTTCGAATCCCACCCAGGTCAAACTTTTCTGTGATGAGCAGGAATGTTTGTTCTGTGTGT
>DWJZ01005332.1:0-14190 GCA_018249125.1 Asbolis capucinus | reverse complement strand
AATGGAACAATTTAGACGAAATTTAGCATGTTTGTAGCTTATGTAAGGATAACGGTTATAGGATACTTTTGTCCCAGAAAACTGCTTTGTTCCCGTGGGATAACAGGTTAACATTTGTATGGCAACTCTGAAGCCGCTGGACCACTTTAGACACCATTGTGCATGTTTGTAGGTTATACAACGAGAAGGATTATTGGATAGTTTACATCCAATCTTCTTCCGAAGCGAAGTAAAGGCAGTTTTTTCTACTTTCGTTATGTAAGCTCAAAGTTCCTATAATTCAATTCAGTATTTTAAATACCATATAATTAGTCATTTGAAGTATCAATTTTAACTTTATTCAACAAAATGAAAAAATATGAAAAACTTCAGCAAATTATCACTACTCTTTTCTTATATGTTCATTAATTACGGAAGTTATTACGGTTTGTGTCAAATAGACCTAGTGGAGCTGCACCCTTATCACACACACATAGTAGATGACGACGCATAAGGTATCTTCGTCACTAGAAACACTGTTTTAGATACATTTGATGCAAACGGACTATTGCAAATTTGAGAAAATAAATAAAAATAGGATCTAGTATCACTACTATAGGTACTATTATATGCAAATCATTTTCCTTAATAAAGTCACACTACTGTTGCACTATTAATATTATACATATAAATTTACTATTGATGTATAATATAATTATAAAAATTATAAATCTAAATTATTAAGTACTTTTGGCGGAATTTTTTGGATTCTTCGTAAGGATGCTTACGTCTTTTTTAGTCTTTAGACTTATGTTGTTATATAGTCCAAGTTTTATCGCGGAAACAAGGCTTGAAGGGACTGAAATTTTGTATGAAAATTCATTAATTTGGTGAGTGAGTGAAGTATTTTACGTGGAAGAAATCGTGGGAAAAGGTTCAAGAAAATAAATCAAAAACAAAATAGATATATCACGATAATGTAGGTTAATGTATAACTAAATACAGTTATGTTCTGTTTAGAATTAAAATTAAAAGTTGTTTTTCCTCACATGAAAGACAGTAACAAAATGTCGCAAGTCTGTTCAACCAAAAGTAGGTACGGTAGTGAAGTACATCGCCTCAGTGAAGTTGGCTGAGTAAACGTGCAAACGGAAGAGATAGGCTTTCTTTGACTGCTTTTATCTGTCCGAGGCAGTTTAAATAGGATGCAAACAGAGATACGCTCAACTGCCGCGATGAATAGAAAATTAGTGGGCTGCAGAGAAAGAGGGGAATACTTTGTAGCGACCTGTGTGCAGCTCTCTGGGAGCTATTTGGGTCTAACGCCGAGCACTAGAAGTGTTAATCTGAGATGAATCTTTGAAGGACTGACCAGCGTTTGTGGCCCTATTCATTGAAACGTCTCGTCATTGAGCGCCGCGCTCAACATCACAGCAGAGAATCACATCTGTTTTGCTAATGTTTACGTGGTTGGATTTGGTGGTCAATATTTAAAGATATTGCGTGCACTAATATGATTTATATAGAGAACGTGGTTACACTAATTACATAATACTGCTAATTATGCACGAAATTAAGAGGTTTATGTAATTTTGAGTAAAACATGGAAAGGATTCTCAATTCGACTGTACCTTTCTGTTATTGGTCATAAATATTTTCAAATAAAAACCCAAACTAATTGTTTCTTCCACATATCTTCCATGTACAGACTATTAACCGTAACAAACCTATTATATATATGTTGACTGATTGATTCATATTTTTATGATTAACATTAATGATGATTAATATATTGATGATTGATATTGATGATGATAAATATATTGATTATTGTTATTAATTTAAAACCAGATTTCTGATGAGTTTATAGTCCTGGCTTCAGTTACTGTCTATTAAAGTAACTCAATTTTGTTATTTTTTAAAGAACCTTAGAACGAGATTTTGCATTTCCTATGTGCATAACGCTCAGCTATCTGAGCACCAAACGCGTCGTTTCACTTGTTTTTTGCGATGCAATTCGATATATTGTTTTCAGATACGATTTGGTATGTAAGCTGAAGGCTATTTTATCATTCGACACAAACTAGGAGCCAGCGTGAGAACCTCTTACGACATCCGATTCGATAATTTTTATAACTGCCATATAAGGTTTATAAATATAAATTATTATTGTAAAGAGGATAATTTTATTTGCTTTTTATGGATAAATTAAAAAACTACTGGACCGATTTATAAACATTTTTCGCCAATATACAATTCAATTGATAAATCCATATTTATTGTATTGTGCCAAATAAAAAGCGTTATTCCCGGGAACCGATTTTTCCAAGAAAAATGGTTGGAATGAATGCCTGTTTCTATTCTAATTACATTATTTCGTAGCGAACTATTACAGTACTAATGTTTACTAGTAGTTACTAGTGCGATACACATAAAGTTTATTCTACTAGCGCAACCTTGGTTAGTGAATCTGACTATTACACCAAAAGGTCGTGGGTTCGATTTCCACCCATTTCAAACTTTTCTGTGATGAACAGTTTGTTCTGTGTGTCTGGGTGTAAAAATTATCTATATAAGAATATATTATATGTATGTTTATCAGTTGTTTGACCACCATAGTACAAGCAATACTGCTTAGTTTGGGGTCAGATGGCCGTGTGTGAGTTGTCCAAAGATATTTATTTATTACTTATTATAGTGATAACCATAGCGCGGTTATCTACTAGCAAATAAAACAAACATAATACGTCACATTAAATTTAATACTATCATTTAAATACAACACATTCATCGGAAAAATGCCGCTAGTGCAAACGACGCTTCGTCTTTTCCGTTATCACCCGTACCGCGAAAGACTGGAATAAGTTGCCTGCGTCGATCTTACCGTTTGACTACAATGTAATAATATAACAGAATAATTGTACATATGTATATTGTTAGTTTGGTCTGATTGGAAAAATAATAATTATTTATATATTTTAACTAGTTTATGTTTTAAATATTGTTGATTTGTATTTGAACCAACCATGTTACGATAGACCCTGGAGTTAAAACTCTTATATCCTCCATATAAAAGTTATGTGTGTATTACAAGTTAGTTTTATCAGTTAGAAAATATATAGACCTGGAGTTCACCCTACTATGCTGCTCTGATTTGGATTAGTGAGAAGATAAGTTGCCAATCAATATGTCGGAAGTTGTCTGTAGTAGTTGTTACTGTTAAATAACAGGAAGATTGATGACGCATCGCCCAGCAATAAGGTCACCTTATAACGTAATCATTAGGATCTATGTTCTTGACCACGGTTGCTTAACCCCAGGCCCGCGGGCCATGATGAGGTCCGCGGATGGATTTGAAATGGCCCGCGGAAGTATGATTTTAGAACGTTTTATTACGCAAGTCCTGAGAGTAATTAACTAGGAATACTAGTGGCCCGCAGTAAATTTATCATCCTTCAGTTTGGCCCGACTGTCAAAAAGGTGGAGCGTCCTTTTTCTAGACGTAAAATGAAAAAGTTTTGGCTGCGTGAAAATATATTTTATATCATAGAGTACCCCTTTTATAGGTTAGTTAAGTATTAGATGTTAAAGAAATTATGTGGTTTTTAGCTATAATATTATCTGTCCATTTAAAATAATAAAGCAAAAACTTTTTTACGGGTTTTTTTGTTACGGGTTAAATATTGCAAGCATAATTAGACCCACTTCCTCTTACACTGCGGTGCTAAAATGTTGCATACTGCTTCAGTTCTGCTGACATCGCATTTTTATGATAAGTATGATCTGCTGCTATGCTCAGGATTGGCTCCAGACTAGGGGATTCCATAACAGTTAACTATACGGTTATGATTTTTTTTGTTTCTCCCTATTAGGGCTCTGTGTTTTTAAATACTTTTAATAAAGCTTCTTAAATTGAATGACAGTAGAATTCCATCCACAGACCTGGTCTCGTTAGATCTCTTAGTTATTATTATTACAATAAGTCGCAACCTGTATCAAATCAGGTTGTACAGGCGTCCGTTAAATGTATACCTGCGCACTTGAAGAATTAAGAAAAACAACAAACTTATTAACTAATAACCTTATTAATTAACTTATTATGCTTATGCATACGCATGCCTCAAATATCCAATTTTACTGTGGGGTAACAGCGTGGATGCGCCATGCTTTTATTGTACAGAAAAAATGTGTCCGTATTCTAAATAACCTCCATGATCTAGACAGCTTCAAACCTTATTTTATTAAACATGAAATTTTAACTCTTACATCAATATACATACATATATTATGGAAGCGTGTAAATTTATAAAACAGTATCTTCAATATTTTATGAAAAAAATTTGGTGCTTCTTTTTTGATCGAAAAATGTTTCTACAATATAAAAGAGTATTTTAATTTATGAAAAAACTAATAACGTAATATTAAATTAATAATTTTCAGTTTGCTCCACCATTCGCAATATTGCTATATCCAAACAGGGTCATATCTCATATCTGTTAGGAAACGATTTTTTACCACCTCCATACCATATTATTATGTTGCAATATATAAATAAATAAGTGTCGTATCGAACAATTTAAAAAGGGCCCAAGGCGAATCGCTGGCAGCCGTTCAGGCGGAACTGTGCACATATTTCTCGCACTGAGCTGTCTGTCTGTTGCGACTACAAACGATATTCGGAATAACCGCACTGGCTTCGTTGCTTTGAGTAATTTGTTACGTATTACATCGTAAAATATGCAGCGTCTGTGCCGAACGTAAGATGATCCGCGTTTGCAATCTTAAAGTGGATTATTTATGGGTATTGTGATCGCTGAGGGAGGATCCTGCTAATAGTATAAATGCCAGTTTGTGAGGATGGATGTTTGTTACTCCTTCACGTGAAAACTACTGAACAACTTCAAATTAAATTGGACACAGAGATAGATTATAGTCTGGAATAACACGTAGGATACTTTTTATTAATGTACCTAACACGCATACTTAATTACAAATAATTAACTGACTAATAAAACACGTTAAGTAAATTCCGGTTTTATAATAATTCATCATCTCAACCCATCGCGGCCCACTGTTGAGTATGGGTCTCTTCTCTGAATGAGAAGGTTAAGGCCATAAGTCCAACACGCTGGCCTAGTGCGGATTGGCAGACACACCTTCGAGTTTTGCAAACTCCCCGACATGCAGGTTTCCTCACGATGGTTACTTCACCATTACAGTGAGTAACATTAAAAATGCTTAAAACGCACATAACTCTGAACAGTCAGTGCGCGTCCTGCGATTGAAACACGGCCCCCGAGTAGGAGGCCAAATTCTTAACCAATAGGCTATCACCGTTACATGATCATTAATGCTACGATATTTGATCATTAATTAATGAATAAGATGCGCAGTTTCATACAAAAATTGTCCGAACAGAGTCTATTCAAAACCTCAGTTATACTTCGCACTCTTTCTATATTATGAATCGAACCCACGACCTTCGGCGTAACAGGTTCACTAACCACTAGACCGACCAAATCGAGTTTGGACACGGTATAGATATCAATGGCTACATTGTCACTACCAACTAGCAGGTCACTGACAAAATAATTAAATAAAGCATTCTGTGCCCACGTTAATTATTAAGAAATATATATTGTAATATAACATAATGTTATAACAAAGTTTATTCGTGCCTAGTTAAAGCCCGGGAGGCCAGTAGTGGTGTGCTGGAGCTGAGCAGCGCTGGCGGGCACTTTTTACCTTACTTAATCTGATAACGCCCCGGGGAAGAATTATGTCAAGCAACGACTTAACTACTGCTTGTATCTGCGGAAATGTGGACTTTTACTTAAAACTATTATGATCATGGTGCTTTAACTTTAATTGTTAATCCGCTTTTGTCGTCTTTCTCAGATTTCGTGTTTTTTTACTAATTCAATTGATTACAACTGATTATAATTGATTACGATTGATTACAGTTGATCACAACTGATTACAATTGTTTACAATTGATGGCGATTGATTACATTTGATTACACTTAATTACAATTGGTTACAATTGATTACAATCGACTACAACTGATTACAATTGATTACAGTTAATTAAAACTTGTTTGCAATTAGTTTACAATTTATTACAATTAATTTTGTCCCCGTCCTCTTTCATCATAGAATAAGATGTCACTGTCAGTGTTTGCGTTCGATTACAATGTCTTGAAGTCAAGAGTGAACAGGCTATTACTTAATTAGTTTGCTTCACCATCTAAAACCACCTTATTTGCCATCAGGTGGAATAGTCAAGCATTTATTTATAGAAAGTAAAAAATAAATAAAAATTAAAATATTAACTTCTAACGTTTCGCCGTAGAGGTCGGCCTACGTAGACTTGCTACGCCGTAACTCCTACGCACTCCTACGTACAAGCATGCTACGCGAACTATACTGCAAAATTGGACTAATGGATTTTAAAACTGTATGAAATGGAATTTAAAAAAGAAATAGGATGGTTGTGCGAAATATTATTTTAATTACATTGTTTGTATGTTGCAAGAGAGAATGCTATGCCATATTACTAGCTGGCCCAGCAAACGTTATTTTGATATGTATCGTGTAGAGCTGGTAGAGCAGTGGACTATGCGGTTCTTGGAATAATAGAGTTGCTGATAACTGTCACTGGTCTTTTGGACTTGAAATTTGATAATATTGAGGGTGTGTTGCAGACGGAAGGTGCAGAAGAACAGAACAAAGCCTGTGTTGCTATAAAAGATTACATGATTATCATGAACAAAGTAACAGGTGGCACAGTATTTATGATGGTAGCATGGTATTTCAACATATCTTGCTAATATTATAAATGCGTAAGTTTGCGAAGGTGGATAGATGGATAAAGTCTAGAATAACACATAGGTTACTTTTTATCAGCAAATCACGCGGGCGAAGCCGCGGGCGGAGCTTTTTCTCTATTGGACGAGTCACCTTATATACAATTTAAGAAGTGAAATGGACTTTTTTGATTGTTGTATGGATTCTGAACAGAATAGGTTGGACTCCTCAAAATAATTCTATAGATTGCAATAAACATTAAAATTTTTGTTTTCTCACTTTTCGTAGAGATTTCCTTATTAAGTTTAACTTTACTCGCAGATTACTAATACCCAACATGTAACTTCTCAATAAATTATTACTTTAAGCTTTTTAGCTTTTCTTTCCTCAGCGAACTGAGTTTGCCTGAGATATTTAAATGATATTTTGTATCCTGTTTATCAGAATATTACAAGGTGCGCAAAATCTAAAATATAAATAGGATACCCGTAGAACACCGGGTGGGAACACGGAAAAACGGCTCTTAGCTTCTCGTGACAATGTTGGAACTTGGTAACAGGGCCAGTTCTGCCAACCCGATTGCTGGCATAGTCTCCGACTGAGCTGTAGAGGCTTGCGCGGCGCGGCCTCAGTAGTCGTCGCGTTGTCGTGGCGGTCGCACGTGTCGCGCTGCGTCGCGCCGGTCCCGAGTGCTCGCGAATACCACTCACGAGTGAGGTGATGTGTCAGTGGATTCGGATTTGAATTGTGTTTGACGTGTGATAAGAACGTGGTCTCATCGCATGTCGATCTAAAATCTTGTGCGTCACGAGTGGATACCTGGATAAGGCTTTAAACAGTTTCGATTTAAGATAATTTTGACAGATCTCTTGAGAGTGTAGTAGTAATTATAATGTAATAATTGTGATCGAATCAGAACGTGGTTAGTGAAAATCGGTAAGTTTGTTGATGTTAAAATATTTGCTCTTATTTATAAAGATTGATTTAACCTAACTTTAGCATTTGTAAATATTGAATTGACACCCGTTATTGAGATGAAAATAAAATATGACATAAGACAAATTATGTGTTTGGCGCGAAATTACGAAAAAATAATAATTTTTATTGTAATTAATTAAAGCACATGTAGTGTTACCTTTTATGTGACCTTTGAAGGTATTACATATAGCAAAACTCCTGTGTAGCTGAAGCAATTTTACCCAAGTACCTGAGTAGGTATTAGTAGGCAAGTTTGGGTTCAAATATCCTCATTATCGGAATGTCAAGTTGTGTGCTCGACAACACGGACGGAATCCCTCGAGAAATTTCGTATTTTGTAGACTAATTCATGTTTGAAACCTTAATATCGGAATACTGAACACGTTAAATCTTAACAGTGATAACGTAATTCTGTTAGCGCGTCACTAAATAGTTAAACAGAGTGAAATATTCGGTTGGCCGCGCCGCCAATATTTGATCTGCACCTCTATACTCCACGCTTGATCTCCAATATTATTTGCGTTCGTGTTTTTCTGTAAACTAACTGAAGCAAGAAACGGTTTCCTTCCATTCAGGAAACTCGTTCAGTTTCAATAACTTTGGAAAAGCTTTCTCGCGATATATTTTTTACGATTTATACATACCATGTTATTTTTTAAATATTTTGAGGAATATTAATAACAAAAATAACAAATATATTATTCGCACTCAGGGCGTTGTTATCGCTCGATTATAATGTAGATGTCTTCAAGACGAGAGTGAATAGACTTCTTCTAAGTTAATGCGCTTTAATATCTAAGACTACATCGCCACTTACCATCAGGTGTATTTGTAGTGAAGCTTCAATACAATATGTAGAGAACAAATATGTATTATTAAACATTGAATAATTGATTGTCAATTGTTAATTAGGTTACTGTGCATGCTAAAATGCATTTATGAATACAGGTCGTTTTCATCATAAAGTAGAGAACTCGTCTTGCTCTATGTGTTTAAGTCAGTGCTATTTTTGTTACTCTTCTGTCTGATCAAATGGTTTCCTTATTTGCCCGCTAGTTTCTAAAGTGTCAAGGCCTATTTTAAGAGAAAGCATTTCAAGTTGTTTGATCCTTATTCTAGTGCTGAAAGCATCTGTGACGACAGACAGGCCTCTTCAGTTCATTAACAAAGCCAAAAATAACTGTCTCCGTATAAACCTAGGTCCTGTCACGACATGTCCAACCCAATTGTGGATTAAACTTAATTGGAAACTTTATGAACTCCAGGAATAAATATCTCCTTCCAGCGTCTCGAAACAAATTGGCAATTTCCTTTCGCATGGTAACAAGATACGTTACTATACATGGGTTTTATGATTATTTACTCGACGAATCTTCCGAATACATTTTAGTTGAAAAGGGAGTTTTAGAAATTAACTCAAGGTACTACCTACTTAGGTAGAGCACTCCTAAAATTAGGCCCTCCTAGAGTTAGGCATTCCCAGAGTCAGGCACTCTTAGAGTTCCCTTAAAATTGTTAAAGAAAAGTCTACTAATCTGTACTCGGGTAGTGTACTGGTTTGTATCCCCGTACCGAGAGAAGAGATTTGAACCGAATAGTGAGACAATTACGGTTCTTCTCACGCGATATCCAACAATTTATGGTATTCCATATAATTCAAAATGTAAATATTTTCTACACACTTAGATGGTATGACAGTACTTATTAAATTTTCTTTTCCAATCTTAAATGAATGTTCTTAGAATTGCTTGAAGGAATGAAACCGTAAGGCCTACGAATGAGAGCTGAATTCCGAACATTCTCTATCATACATAATATATTGTTTGTATGTGAAGTGATTTCAATTTCTGTCGACCCCAATGAACGTTTTCTAGAACAAAAGCAAAAGCAAATCAGATCTTCTACGAGTGAATTTTATTCACGGAAAGCGATGTTTCTTTCATGGAAAAACGATACATATGACGTTCTTGCGTAGCTTTCATATGAAATATGAAATGAGCTTGACACGAAGGGAGTACGAGATATTGTTTCCGAGTAATGACACTTATCTCTCTCTTCTAAAAAAAATAATGACCTCGTTCAGTTCAGGATCTGCTTGTCACTTTTGTTATGTGTCGAAGGATTATTGCACTGTCAAGAGAATTATATTAAACTAGATTTATAAAAAAATTCAGCTCCGTAGCGTAAGAGGGAGTAATTAAGATTGCATGATTTGACCCGCAACGAACAAATATACTGACATACTAATATACAAACATACACTGCAAGTTAAATAAAAGATTGTAAAAATTAAGTATAAATTTCTGATTTTTCAAAATACTTTTTACATACATACTTATACCGTACTCGTATATCGTGTACATTTTAAATGTAAAGTACGGACGCTAGTACGGTTCAGTAGCTTGGCTGCAAACCTGGCCCACTGTTGAGCATGTGTCCCCTCAACTGAGGAAGTGTAAACTCAACCAGGTTACTCAAGTGGAGACTATTACTACGGTGCTCAGAGACCTCCGACATGGCCTGATGTCTGCCATTTAACCACAACATCTGGAACCAATAGCTTCAAGTTTGCGACAAGCTAACGTTCAGACTTTTATCACACAAGCGGTTGCTTAAATCAGCCGGTCACTGAGGACCGACGAAGGCCACCGGACTATGTGGAACAAAAACGGTCCGTTTGATATTCCCAGGAGAAAAATCCATTCAATATATCACTCATACCAAAAACATCTACATATGTTATACGAAAACACTTTTTTTCCATATCTAATATTACAAATGTGAAAGTATGTAAGTTTCTCCGTCTTAAACGTTAAAAAGTGTTTTTGTGGAAATAGTTGATGATCTAAAGAGTGACGTAGGCTACTTTTATCATTGCCATGCGGGCGGAGTCGCGGTCGTCCCTAGGTTTTCATAATTATTCGTGGTACGTTTATTCCAGTATCTGAAGCCCGTCCTGAATGCAGCACCAGGTCAGGATTGCATAAAAATGCATTTTGATGTAGTTCTTATTAAGCTGTCATGACTTGATCCAAACAACCTTTAAAATATTGCAAGTAGAATCTTATAAAATCCAGATAATGTATTTCTGAGGAGATTTATTTAACTAAATAAAATATGCAGTCTGTTTTTCTTCTCTTAGTGTCGATGTTTTCTCTTTTTTATCTCAGAAGCCGACAAATAAGTTAAATAGTAAAAAGCTCTCTGACTTTGTAAAAAATATTTAAAAGCAAATATTTTATTTTTGAATTAAAGTTGAAGCATACGAATCCAGTCAATTTTGAAAATTGTTAATAGGAAAGTTGATAATAGTAGCGTAGGCGATCGAAAAATTAACTACTCCTGCTGTTAGGCGTGGTTGGTAAGAGGATGGGTGACCATTATTGGCAAAAAATTAATGAACATTTCCATGCTTTAAAGTTTGTTATCGTTAGGTGGCAATCGTTAAGCGTCGTCGGAAGTCTTCGGGCGCCATAAAAACCTCCAAAACTTGGGTTTGATAAAAACCCCTCCCTCAATCTGTGTTGGAGCAGCGTCGTGCAGTATGTTCCAGGCCTCCTCAGTGTGAGGAGAGACCCGTCCCAAGTTGGTAGCGATCTTTAGTTTGAAGATAAAATAATAGATAATAAAAACATGTTTTTTTTAAAACACTGTGTGGTTGCCTAAAGCCCTGTATTGTAGCTACGAGATACGTATTATTTTTAATAATAATTATTAAACTTTTTATAAAGTTACCTATTATTTCTCCCTGTTCATAAAATCGTTACAATATTTGCTCGCAGTTTCGCAGTTTGCGCATTAAATATGGCACTATTTTTATTAAAACGTATTAAAAGATATTGTTTTTCTTCACTTATGAAAGTAGATTTATATGGAAACACTTGAATTGAAATAGCGGTAACAAACGAATAAGTTTCCAACCGTTTTGAATAATATTTGTACCTTGAATATACATTGATATTTGTAATTTAAACAGATTACATTTAATATACTCCGCCTTCATGAATAATTGATGGAGCTACCATCAATTCATACCTACGCATTGTCGGTCGTTAAGCGATAAAGCAACTTCTTGAAATATTCTGAAACGCGGGGTATACAGGAAAAATACAATGATCTAATCTTGAACTCTACGACGCTAATACTTTGACGCAATATCAAATTACTGTCCCTAGACAGTAGAAGGGCAGGAGAACGACTGAAAGATGGAGAGAAAAGAAAATGGGAGTGCATTAAAATTAATTTGATGCACCAACTGTGCAATCCCTTCTGTCCGTAGGGTCCAGTTTATAGAGATGTTCCGTTCGATATATTGATCCATTATAGATTTGAAAGTCACGCAAAAACTATTCTTACACTAAGGGATATACCTATTAAGTTAATGTCTATTGAAGCAGCTGTTACTTATTATTTTAGACACCGTTGTAATTTTTGGAAGTATTGCATGTAACTAAGAAATTATACCTGTGACTTTCTTCTCCACTTTTTTTACTTAATTTCATTTAAAAAACAGTGTTATGAACTCGTAGATACTCGTATAAAAGCCATAAATTTATAAAAAAATATATTATGAATTAAAATCACATGTTTTGGTCCCAGTGCGTTTCGTGAACCAACACCATCAGAAGATTGTGAGCAGAAATTGTAACTGCATCTCAACCGAGTTTGATGTTTATTATTGCATCAATAATATAATTTAGTCAATAAAAATACCGCTCATGTGTTACGATGTCATCTCTGTAACAGAGATAGTTGACAGCCGTCTCTTTCTTGGTTCTCAGGCCATAATTGGTCCACAAGAAATTCTAGTGCCACCAACCCAAAACCGTCTTTTAAATTTGCCGTTATATACGTATATTGTCATTAAAATGATCTAAAACAACCAGTTTTATTTGAAACTACATGAACATAGCAGTCCCCAGTGACACCGATGCCTCTGGATGTGGGCGGCATATGTTGTGCTACTTATTATAACTTTCCAACTTTTAATTGGAAAAATAACACGACGCCCTCTGTTACAAATATAATGGAAAAAGTATGTTTTCTAATGGTACAAATTGAGTATGAAGCGAAGTAACTTTGCGTCGAAAATAAAATTGTCTCGTCATTAATTGGCTGTTTCGCCAATTTAACAATAAGTGCTTATTTCCAACATTTTCATTAAAATTGTGAGTTTCTTTATTAAGCTGGCCAATTATCTTTGTCTTGTACAGTTTCGTTTTTTTAATCCCCCACCGCCTTGAAACACCCGAGCCCGTAAAGAAGTTTTAAAACTTTTTCTCTGCTTCTGATTTCGCCGCTCCGTCTCTCTGATTTTTCGTATCTTATCCGCAAAACTTAATATTGTTATTGCTAGTTGAGAAATTAAGATCTCGCTTTTACTTCAACGTTTTTACGTTCCACTCGCCGTCGGTGCTGTGCGGTGTTGCGGGTTCTTCCCTGCTCTGAATTATAATTTTTTCTCATTGGTTGAAACAATCTTTTTCTTGCACTTCATTATCTTATAAGGTTTAAATATAATTCAATTATGTATCTACATTTATTAACTTGTAAATTTTACATATAAACGTAAAGGTGACAGTTTTTTCTGTGACTGTATTTGTATGCGGTGTAATTTGGGAGCATTAATCATTCACTAGAATTTCCTTGTGATTGAATACAAAGAAAAAAACATAATTCTCCTTTGAATTTCTGCTTCTACCAACTATTTGCAAGTCGATTATAAACGAGAGAACCTTATAATATCATAAACGATTTTATTTATGAAATTCATAAATCTGTAGAATCGTCAAGACGGTCAGATGTTACGACTATATATCCATTTTGCGATAAGGAGTCATAAAATGTAGTATGGGCCCAAATATACGACGTGCTACTGAAGTTGATAGAGGGACTTGTTTACGTCTTGGGGTATATTTAAGTGCTTTATCACCGGAAAGACGAAACAGCGAAACACGTTTCGACGTAAATTGTAGGAATACAAGTTGTATCTCCTTCACTCGTGTTCAGGTCCTTTCAAAATACCTCCACTAACAGAAATTACTGATAGTATTGATGCGGCCGTAGTCTGGCGGTGTGCGGTCGAAGTTGAGCAATAATGGGTACGGTCGGTATGAAGATGGATGACGGGTGATGGCAAAAAATTCATGAGTGCTTCCGTTCTTTGGAGGGCACGTTAACCTGTTGGTCCCAGTTGTTATCATATGCTAAGCTACATCAGTTTTCGGACGATATAAAAACTTCCGAAACTTTGTTTAGCCACTAACCTCTGCACCAATCCGCATTGGAGCAGCGTGGTGGAGCACGCTCCTTAGAGTGAGGAGGGCCTCTGCTCACCAATGGGCCATCAACAAAAGCCAATTGAATTGGTGCTTTTGTACAATTCCATACTTTTGAAGGTTCTAAAGTGTCTCATCAAGACTCCCA
>DWJZ01005331.1:0-14191 GCA_018249125.1 Asbolis capucinus | reverse complement strand
TCTTTTAAGTCATGCACTCTTGGCAGAGTGGTCGTGGTCTTTTATATGGCCGATTTTTGCGTCACCGTCTAGCGATGCATCGCCACGCAGTTATCGGAACTAGTCGGAACAGACGTTGATGTTAGAATGCGTCACAGATTTAATTAAATCTGTCCACCGTATTGGAGAGTGGCCACGTGATCTTTTGCCCTAAACTGCGCTCTGCTTCAGCAATCGTTCCATCGAATCCTCGTTGCGAGTTATGTGCCCGAAGAACTTGAGCATTCGTAGTTGCACAGTTGATGAGAATCTGTCTTTGATGTTGAGTTCTCTCAGGATATAAATGTTAGTTCTGTGTGCGGTCCATGGGATTCTAAGCATGCATCTCCAACATCACATTTCCAGGGGGTCAATCTTGCGACGGTCTTGTATCTTCAGTATCCACGTTTCAGCTCCGTATAGAAAGATAGGAAAGACCAGGCACTTCATTATTCGAACCTTTGTATTTCTGGTTATTCTGCGGTCTTTCCAGATCTTTGTGAGTTTTTCCACTGAGGATCTCTCTCGTCATAGCGCAGCGTCTTCGAATATCATCCTCGCAGTTTCTGGTGTTGGTTACAGTGAATCCTAAATAAATATAGTAGTTAACCACCTCACATCATGCTATCGGACGTTCAATTGGTTGTTGCCGGCACGAACAGCAATCATCATTTTGGTCTTGTCGCGATTGACTGTATGTCTAAATTCCAGAGCAGTGTTTTTTAATCGCTGAAGAAGAATTTCGATTTCGTCTTACTGTCTGCGTATCGTAGATTTCATATTTTTTGACCTCCTACGGATATTCCTTTATCCCAATCTTCAAGAACTATACGCATGATGTGCTCTGTGTATACGTTGAACAACAGAGGGGATAGGGTACAGCCTTGTCTGACGCCGGCTTGTATCTTAAAATTTCGGAGTCAATACCGTCAACAGAGACAGCAGCTGTACCATCTTCGTACAGACGTCTAATGAGGGTGTGGTTCACCCATTTCGGTAAAGACCAGCCACAGTTTCCACCACTTGACAGTATCGAAAGCTTTCTTGAAGTCAACGAAGCACGCGTAGAGGGTGATGTTGAACTCTCCAGCTTTTTCCACAATTTGCCGCATTATTAGTAGTTGTTCTCGTGTTCCCCGTCCTTTGACGAAACCAGCTTGTTCGGGAGCGATCTCTTGGGAAAGATATGCTTGGAGCCTCGTATTGATTACACATATGTACTCGTAGCAGGATCTTACTAACGTGTGATATAAGGGATATAAGTCTGCAGTTACTTCATTTTTTCCTTGATCCTTTTTTATGCAGCGAAATAAATATAGAGTGTGACCAATCACTCGGCCAGTCTCCAGTACACCATTCGACAATAGATGGTATGCATGCCACTCCGATTTTCCCCATGCCTTTTATGGTTTAAATCGAGATCCATCAAAACCTAAAGCCTTATTCCGCTTGAGGTGTTTTATAGCCGCGCCCACTTAATCTTTTAGCGGTATTGGCTCTTGCTCTGATGTTTCCTCACAGGTCTTTGGGAAGTGTGGTGTCGAGTCACTAAACGGAGACTTACAGTATTCTTTCCAGACGTCAACAATCTCCTTTATTTCTGTGATCGTTGTTCCTAAAGGATCCTCAATGGCCCAAGTCTTTGGTTTGAACTGACGCGTTGTAAATCTGATTTTGTTATATAAATCCTTAGATCAAACTTTTGAGAATGTTGCTCAAGTTGTTCGCATATCGTCTGAAGCGCTTTGTTACGATCTCGACAACAAGCGGCTTGTATGATGGTATTCTTAGAATTTAGTTCTTGTATCTTGGCGCCCTTAACTTTCAGATCTCTACGATTTTTAATCAAGTTCCAAGTATCGGCCGACATCCAATTCTGCCTCTTTTTCAGCCTTATGTTGGGTTGTGATTCATGCATAGCTCTTTTATAAGTTGCGCGGTGGACTTCCAGAGATAGTTGACGTTTTCTCTTTTGCTACAGTTTTCGTGCCAGCACTGCTCTTTGGCCTAAAGCGACTGAATGAAAGAGTTCTCATTGAGTACTTCTAGGGATTTGGCCATTTTCCTGACTATGGGTCTGCGCAATCTGATTCCCAAGTTACATACTAGTAGTTGATGGTCGGACATAATATTGGCTCCTGGTAGCGTATGTGCATTAGTTATCCAGCTCCTCCATCTGGTTCTCATTACTATGTAGTCGATTTGGTTGCGGTGTTCTCCGTTTGGGGAGGTCCAAGTATATAGTCTAGAATGGTGTTTAAAGACTGTGTTCATTACAGTAAAATTGTTATCTGCTGCAAACTGAATTAGGCGCTCTCCTCTCGTTGACAAGGATATATCCTATGACCCTAACCCAAAGTGTAGGTATTGGAATTGCCACGCCGGAAAAACTGGATGATTTCCTGAGTAAAAGATGGTGTGTCTCACCAGATTTCTGTGTCCACTCTCTTTCCAGTGTGTCTCACTAAATCCAGTAATAACAGTATTGCACCGTTTGAGTTCACTGTCTAATATGTGGAGTTTTCCTTCGTCTTTGAGACCTCTTACATTCCACATTCTTATGCGGATATCATGACGCAGTTGCAATTTCGTTCTTCCAGTGGCATAGTTTCCATAAGGTGCCTGGCTGCCCACTACCTCATAGCCGGTAGCCAATTTCACACCCAGGTTCCCGGACAACTCAGGGCACCGGACGCTAGGAGATCGCTGGGCACACAGTTAGTTTCATACGACCTTAACATGAATCTCGTGGGAGATTAGTGCAGTGGTTTCCCGTTGCCTTCTGCTTCTTCTTTGAGGGGATATTTGAGCCCCAAGGTTTCCCTAGCCTCTTCCGTACAGTACGTACCTCGTCGGGTGTGTATGGTTATACCGCCATTGATCGGTCGCCAGTGCCCCGTTGGTTCTCTGGTAGGGAGCACCGCGGCAACCAGTTGGCCACCGCCGCCATACGGCGCGTGCAGGTGGGGTTGAAAATTGGGCCGGTGAAGTTTTTCTTCCTATTTCCCCTTACTCCCCTTAAAAAATTAACTACAAACACAAAAATAAAAACAATAAAAGGAGTTATTCCTCGGGTCACGGGTATTTTGAAAAAATAGGTAAACTTTTTTTTCAAATTACCCGAGAAACTGAAAAAAATTATTGTGAGTTGTCTACAAAGTTCTCGAAGGTGTGTGAAGTCCACCACTCCGAACTGGTCTTCATGGTAGACTATGGTTAGTACCCCCTAATAACTGAAGATCCGACCCCATGATTGGAAGATTTATAGGTTGCACTGAGACGTCTATAGGTACAGTAAGTCATTTTAAATCACCGTCATCTTTAGGTATCACCAGCGCGAAAAATGGATTCGTTTTGTTTCGAATAAGATGTGAAAAGGGCCCTACTACATGACAGGACATTACAATTATTCATATGCAGACAAATCGAATGTGCACAAATATCACAAGGAAATAAAATACCAAATTAAAACTCATACATAACAAGTATAATATATAGTTGAATAAACTAGAAACTAAACTTCTAGAATCGTAATCGAATTCATTGAAAATGTTATTATGGACATATTTACTGAACAACTGATTCAGTGTTCACATCTGTGAAGCTCTTGCATTTTGTTTCAAAGAAAAGCGAATGCAAGCCATTGAAGCTTACATTACAAAGCTAAATCCTCAAGAGGGGATTTAAATGCGCTTTACAACAACTCGTTTACACAACCAAGTCTCGTGGTCGTAAGCTGATATGATGAGATGTTTACGTACATTGTGAGACATTGTTCCAGAAAATGTTACTCTCTTACATGAATCCGAATCAATATTGTCATCTCAACCCATCACGGCCCACTATTGAGCACGAGTCTGTTTTCTGAATGAGAACGTTAAGGTCATGGTCCACCACACTGGCCAAGTGCGGATTGGCAGACTTCACACGCCTTTGAGTTTTGTAAACTGACATGCAGGTTTCCTCACGATGTTTTCCTTCACCGTTATAGCGATTGACATTTAAATGCTTAAAACGCACATAACTCCGAAAGGACAGAAGTGTGCGTCCTGGGATTCGAACCCAGACCCTCCGACTAGGAGGCCGAATTCTTAACCACTAGGTTATCCCCGTTTTTTTTTGCTTCGTGCACATGAACTCATCAAACGTACATATATCCAAGCGAAACAATTTTGGCACCAAAACCTTTTTCAGAGATCTCTCATCATAATTGCTGACGACATCAGTACTCTTTCACCTACCGTTAAAGAGTCTATTAAGGACATACAAACATTAATTTTTATGTAGATTATAGTAGCTAGAGATGTGCCAACTAGTCGGTAAGGCCAATTAGTCCGCGATCGTTGACTTCGTTAGAATTGTGACGTAGGCTATATAAACTCTCTTTACACAGATTGCCATAAATTATAACAATTATTGTGGCAGTGATCGTAACAGTAGTCGTAGATTGCAGTCGGCATGGCCGACTAGTCGGCCGGTTAGTCAGCCTTTTCACGACTAGTCGGCTAGTCAGCCAAAGTCATATCGACACATCTCTAATAATAGTATATTATAATAATAATGTCTAATATATTTTTCTTCCATCAATATAAACCACAACTGTGTAACTTACTCGTAACCACCTACTAATGTCCGTCTTCAGTCTCTGAATCACAATAACACTTAAAATTGTTGCCATTAACTTATTGGCTATAAATTTATTGATTATCAGTTGTATTTTGTCTTTATTTGTCCCAAATTTCGCGACTTTCATGAGTCGAATTTAATTGTCAAATTTTCTTTGACTTAAAATCGGCTTCAACAAACAAAATGGCGAATTCGTCAGGTTTAATTCACGCAACTAACTGCGCATTCAATTTGAGTCTGTGCATAATGCATGCAGCGTGCACCCTGGGAACATTTGCTGTATCTAATTACGCATTATGCTTTGCCATGTAGACAGCGCGTCTGCCAATGATGAATATTAGATCGGCTAGCCGGCAACGTTGCTATATACCTCGATATTGCACCGGTGTCTGTAATTGCCTTGTTCACTCATACTAGTCTCAGTTTGAAATGGTTCACGCCGTTGAAAGTAGGTAGTTTGAACTTGTTCCTGTATCTAATAGTTGCAGTTTGTATTGCTCCGTGTGCTGCCATCTCTTATAAAATGTGATAACTAAATCTAATAGCAACACTCGACTAGTGTTTTTTTATAACCAATACTTTTGTTTGAAGACATACAAGTATGGCGATAAGACCGCCCGTTTTGTATTGTACTATCTTTAAAAAATCATGCCCGATTTAGTGGAACATGGACCAAGACTGTGCTTCTATAAAACCAATGTCAAATAATAGTAAAATGTATGTAAATTCTCTGGGAGAAATATTAACTCATTATACTTTGGGATATTAAAGAAATGTTATTTATTTGCAGACATTTTGAGGTTATTATATTCAAATGTGTCATAGTAACCTTTTGTTGATCTCCTAGAGTGCACAATAAAGAATATTGTATGGTATTATATGGTAGTTTTGTAAGCTGTTTAGTATTTCTTACATTTGAAAGTGTTAAGTAAAATCGATAGCTGTTCTTCAACAAATCATCCGATCTGATATGTATAATCGATTCATTATCAATTACTAATTTTATGGCCGTTGAAAAGTCATCAAGTTGTCATTCTTATTGACCATAACTATTATTTATCTGTGGAATTTAAATTGAAATAACATTTTGTTTTTGAAAAAAGAATAATCAGGCCGAAACACAAGGTTACTGCGGTAAATCATGAGATCGACTCCAGACCTCCATTAACTTGTAGTATTTCAAAATACTTAATGAAAAAATTTACAACTGCACTAGTCACCCCTAAGTTTTTTGAAAATTCCCCAAATTTTCTCTGAAATGCTATCATCAAATCCAGGTTACCTCATCATGAATATACCCTTGAAATATCTCATTTCCAACATAAAAAAAATTAAATCGGTTTCTCAACGACGAAGTTATCCACGAACAAACAAAAAGAAAACATTTTTTTTTAATTTCAATAAATTTGTCCTTGACCACAATTCAGCCTGATGGTATGCAGCGTTTTGGTCTAGGTTGTACATATATAGTGAAGTATTATACACCGGCCGATTTAAGAAACCTCCTATTTTGAACTCGATTAAAAAGGTTCCGAGTTTAACACAGTTAATATCTATTATTAGCAAGCGCCAACACGTGGTTTATCTGTTGCAGGCGTTACTTATATAATATCATCTCGTCTAATAGAGCCTTCCTGTCAGTTTGTCGGAATACGGCGCCATTCAGTTCGTTTCGCTTCAACGGTCTTGTACAACATGTGGTATCGATTACTTACCTCGGGGCTTTGAACACGTATAATGCATGTTCACGTACGTTTTGATTCCAGGATTTAATAGAGTTTTGTGTACATCCCGGCTGATTTTTTCGATTGGAACTGATCTTAAAAGTTAAGCAATAGCGGGCGCGGTCGGTAGGAGGACGGTTGATAGCTAGTGGCAAAGTTTCATGAACGCTTCCTTGCTTAGAAAGGCACGAGCAACTGTTGGTCAAGCCATGTCGAAGGCCTACTAAGAACTTCCGAGACTTGGGTTGGCCACTAACCCCTCCACCGATCCATGGAGCAGCGTGATGAAGTTTGCTCTAGGCCTCCTCAGTAGGAGGAGCAACCCGTGCTCAGTAGTGGCCCATCGATGGGTTCAAGCTAATATAGTTTTGCCAGTCTTCCTCTTGGTAGACATCATCGATTACTTTACCTATCTAAAGCTAGGTTGAGCAATTTTTGGCAAACCGTTAGACCTTTTGGGCACCGGCCCTTATATACCAACCTATAATTGTGGTACTCGTAACAATTTTGAATCAAAACTTCATGCACTTACTGTTTTGGCGCCTCCTAATATAGGAGTATATTACCTACGAGGACTTCAAAAATTTCACAGATTTTTAGTAGTACAACATGTTACATGAATTGTAATGAAAACGGTATGAAATTAATGCTTTAGAAGCCTTTTTGGCACGAACCCATCTATGGGTAACTTCTGAGCCTGTAGTTCTAAAACACATTCAACCATGCTGCTAGAATAAGGTATGCTGGAGAGACTAGACGCCACAAGATTTTATGCCGCCAAAAAACCTCCAGCTTAACAGCTGCTTTACAACTGTAACAAGATCGATAGCTTCACGTGTCCTCTGAATCACAGAAGCGCTTAAAACCATTTTTGTCCTAGCATCCTTTCTTCTACCGACATTGTCCGCTGGATATTAGCATTTGATTACAGCAGGAAGAAGCTGGAAACACTTCCAGCGCTTGGGTTGGCTACAACTCCGATCATAGGGCTTCCGGATAGGAGCAGCATGATGAGAAATGCTCCAGACCACTTCAGTATCGGGAGACATCCATTCTGTAATACTATTATTAATAAAGCTATGTTGACATATTGTAAAATCAGTTTACGAGAAAACTTCGGTCCATCGCAGAAGCGAACAAATCGTTCTAAGATCCATTCTTCGACGCCGGATGGTTTTGACAGTCGGGACACATTGGGAGTTGCGACCTGCACGATTTACATATTACGTGATACTTTTGCAAAGCCATCATTGACTCGGGCACGATAGGGCACGATAAACGGAGACATCGAACACGATATTGTTTTTGGCGAGTTTCGTCGTTCAACTCTGAAAGGAAAGGGTGAAATTGTCTTTTTATTGCTACTGAGTAGTGAATATAAAGTGAAAATATCCTTGAGGTACAGTATAACTTTTGTTTTAGCATTTATTACGAGTAGATTGGTTTGACAGCCCGGTTGGTTTAGTGGTTAGTAAACCTGACTGCTACACCGAAGGTCGTGGGTTCGATTCCCACTTTGGTCAAAGTTTTCTGTGACGAGCAGGAATGTTTGTTCTGTGTGTCTGGGTGTAAATATCTATAAAAAGTATGTATTTAAAAATATATATGTATGTTTATCAGTTGTTTCACAAGCATAGTACATGCTGACGTTTAGTTTGGGGTCAGATGGTTGTGTGTGAGTTGTAACATAAGTTATTTATGTATTTATATTCCATATATATTCATAAATATACCACTTTGTTTAATATTTTAAACTCTATTTATGTACGGTCTTATAGTCATGATGCATGAGCGAGGTTTTAGATTCGATTCCTGGTTAGGGCAGTTATATCAGTGTCACATAACTGTTTATTCTTCGGTTGTGAATATTATTTGGGTTGTCTAAATTATTTGTCACACGGCGAATCAGGAAATGCTAGGAAGGAGCGAAGTATATGTATTATGTTAATATATAAAATAAAAGCTTTTTACATCTTTATTTTTACATATTATAAGTTAATGATTGGCAATCCCACCTGATGGTAAATGGCGATGTAGTCTTAGATGGTAAAGCGCATTAACTTAGAAGGAATCTATTGACTTTGGTTTTTTAGCGTCACGTACTAATAAGGACGATACAGGGAATTATTGTGGGGTTAGAAGTGTCCATATTAACTATGCCTTATACTCCGTGCAGTTTATAAAAACAATCATTTTCACTTCGTTGTGTATAATAATAGTATTTTAAAAGATGTGCTGAGGAGTTTCTTATGCTCTTTTTTCTCCTCAATAAAGCAACTTTAGAAAGGTTGGTAGGAAAATTACGTTCATATATATCTACTACAGAAATCTATACTTGCGGCACATTAAATCTGGATTTTTTTTCCATACAAAATTAACAAGTTAATATGGAAAAAGAACAATATCGAATTGCCACTGTTTTAATTTAGAAATTTTAGTTTAGTTTATTTACTATTAATAGACGAAACTTAGTGACATTAGTCCCCAGTGTCCACTAGCTACTAAAACCAAACAAAATCGTAAATGAATGTCATTCATCAATCCACGCAACGTTTTGTTCTTGTGACTTCCAATCAAACGTAATTGATAGCGTCGAGTAATTCGAATTTTAAAAAAATGATGGCACACGCAACCAATTTAGAACGCAACCCGCTCCGTACGTGATCACGTGACTCGTCCATTTGTTATCGGCGCGATGGCGCGATGGCCCGGTACTCGTCTGTTTAATTGAGCTATTTGTGTTAGTCTGGCGTGACGTTACACGCCACATAGTAACTTTATACCGTGCTTGCTTTATGAAACATATGTTGTTTACATTTTTCGCATATTTTAAGGGATATATCCCGGGTCCATATCCCGGTGATTTGTGTCAAACCTAGCTGAACGGCTAAGTAACAGTGGCAAGAATTATTGATAACAGTGGCAAATATTTTGTTGACGCTTTTGTGCGTCCTAGGGCAGGTAAAACCAGGTTGATTTCATCAGAACAACCTGCTCCGTATGTGATCACGTGACTGGTCCTTTTGTTATCGGGTACTCGTCTGTTTCTGTTCTAATTGAGCTATTTTATGTTAGTCTTGATTTCTACTGCCGTATAACATATATTGTTTGCGTTTTTAGCATTTTTTTATGGAATATCAGTGAGATAAAGGAAAACATTGTGCATTAAACAGCATTTTTTTATGGAATATCTGTGAGACCAAAGAAAACATTGTACATTAAACTTGCTCTTCATAAAGTTCTTAAAGTTGTGAGATCCACCAATTCGCATCCATTCTTAGCTAGCATGGTGCACAATGGCCTATATACCCCTCACGGTGTAAGAAGATACCCAAGCCCAATAGTGGTACAGTTAAGGCCGAAAAACTAAGAGAAGCAAAGTTAGTTAACGTTGTAATTGTTCATGAAGTACTTGAAAGTCCGAAATACCTGATTTAAAGTACCAAGTATCGAGAGAGTCGATTAAAGGACGGTATAAAAATTCAATAACATGTAAATTATTTCTCCTCCCGTGTCTAAGCGCGTTTGAAAAAGACGCTTTTGATAAAGAGTTTGTAACGTAATATTGTGAAGTACGTTGCTTTTAATAAAGAAGTTCCGTTGGCAAAGTGGGGAATAATCAGTTTTATTGAAGGTGTACGCTAGTGAACAAAGATGGCGTTAGTGTCGTATGTCGTATTTGAAATTAAAATGATCTAAATGGAAAGTGTTAAGTCTATTCTGTCAATAGTTTTCCCCGCAACTGCCTCGCCGTAAACATGGTCTATGGTGAGCTGAAATATCAATAATAATAATAATAAATATCTTTGGACTAATTCACACACGGCCAACTGACCCCAAACTAAGCGTTAGCTTGTACTATGGTAATCAGGCAACTGATAAACATACATATATACTTTTTACATATATACTTATATAGATATCTACACCCAGACACAGAACAAACATTCCTGCTCATGACAGAAAAGTTTGACCTGGGTAGGAATCGAACCAACGACCTTCGATGTAGCAGTCAGGTTCACTAACCACTAGACCAACAGGCCTTTCAATCTCAAATAAACAAATCTGGGGTCATTTGATGTCGTAACTGATTTCGATTGCTTTAGCAATATACTGCTTCCCTTTTTCTCCACGTGTGCGGGTCTATTAGTTCTGACAAGCAACGCGTTAGAACATAAAAGTCCATGGACGGCAGTGACTTATCAGCCTTTTGCCTTTGCCTTTGCCGTTTGCCTGCTTATCAGATGAAGAAAAAACAATCGAAATGTTTAGTAAATACCCCCGTGTACATAGTTGTACAATAAAAGATTTTTCCCTATATTTTCTTATATACACTTTATCAAACACCCTGTATAACAAACAGGATGTTTCTGATCTGCACCACCTTAGTATTAGCGCGGTGTCGTCGCACTATTTCCTCATAGACGTACAAGACAGGAGCAGTAAGGCGATCATAACTCACACTTAAATGTAGCCGGAGGTGTAATCTTGAGGATGCGCGATAATCCCTACCGTCCATTTTATCGCCTTAGCTTCACTTTGCAGATTCCATTATTTTCCATCATCGCTAACCTGGAATTACTAACCCTGGATTCAAGGATTTAAATCCTCTGTATTTCTGTACTGAGATTCTAACGTTCGTGAAATAAGTGGCAGAAAGTTTTCTGCAGAGTTAGGTAGCTTCACAGTTTTTTCATGCTATTAGTTTCATTTGAGGATTTATATATTTTCTTTTTTAATATTTGGCAAAGGGATCATCCACTGCCCGATAAATTGGTCTCTTTTAGAACATCTGGCGATGTAGAAAACTTTGGTAGGGTTTTGTAGGTTCTGTGTTGTATTGTGTGATGTCGTCAAAGCGATACATTTTATTGAAATTGCAATCAAAAGTTCTACTAAAAGTAAGTAATAGGACAAAAAAAAAGTAATATAATTTTTTAACATCATCCATAATATAATTTTTATAAAAATGATTTATTTCAAAATCAAAAATCTTTTTTATATTCTCTTATTATATTAAATGCTAGACAATGTTTTCAATAGATGAGGAGTTGCTTTCGTCATTCCATCTCTAGTTTACTGTGGCATCTTTTCGAAATGGTTGTAAATTTGCAGTTTAATACAAGAAAATATAAAGAAACGAGTTTCAGTTTCATACGTACTTGCGCTGAAGTTATTGAAAAAAAAAAACATTTTTAACAAAACCTTTCCAAGTTCTCATCTACTTAAAATTAAGTCCAGAGAGCAGTTGCTGCCTTCGAATAATATTACTATAAGTTTCTTACTATAAGTATCAAGAATACTTCTCGTAAAGTACTCAGATTACTTCGTTAAATGTACATAGTTGCTGGGGCGTTAAACATTAAATTCTTCGCTTAGTAATTTTAGAAACAATTATGGTCATTTTTTTGCGATAGTAATAAAAACAGGCAAGTGAAACAAGTAGCTGTATCACCGTGAAATACTTAGTCTAAAAAGTTATTATTATTTGGTGGCAGCGGTGGGATGTGAAATAAACAATTGTTATACACTGAAAGTGTATTTTTAACACATACTATTTGATACATACCCGCACCTTAAAGAAAGGCATGGGTTTTCTATTAATGTTACTAAAATATTTGTGTTTAAAAATTGTATCTCAAATCGATTTTAACTTTATGCAAACAAAAGCGTGCTTTAAGGAGGAAGTTCGAAGCAGTCCAGACGGTTATAATGAGTGTGTCGTTTGATTTCGTGCACACCTCGTTAGCGTAGTTTAATGCGCTGCCTGTAGCGATGCTCGTTTTATTATGCTAAAGGGTCCGCGTCCTAATATTACAGTACGTCACCGGTGACGCGCTGCATATTTAAACAAAGCGGCGCGTCCGAGATTCGCGCGAAACTGTTGCACCATTAAGCGCCATTTCGATAAAATTTTAGCTAGCATACAAGATTTTAATTATTAAAATTTAAATAGAGTTCATTTGTATGCAATTTTTGTTTATTTGTTGACATCATCATCTCAGGTAAAGTTCCTTATTTCTTGTTGCTATTCTAAATCGTTTAAATTTTTACTGCATTTAACCTATTCGTTGTAAATATAACATATCTTAATATTTTATCTCTCATGACATGCCCTGATTTCAATATACATACGCTTGATATCTAAAGTATAAGAAAAAGAATCAAAAGTTTGTGATAAAACGAATCCATACGATGAGAGTTTCAAAAGAAAACTTTTAGCCATTACTTTCAAAACCAAGTCATCATTGAAAGGAATCGTTGTAAGATCTATTCTTCAACGCTGGCTGTTTTTGACAGTCGGGATACATCGCGACCTGATCGATTTACATATTACGTGAGAGTTTTTCAAATCCCGTCATTGACTTGTATCCTATAGAGTAAAGACATTGGACGGGATATTGTTTTTCTGAACGTTGCTCGTCTTTCAGGTATTTTTACCTCTTAACGACAACGCTGTCTATTTATATTCCCTAAATATTGTCGATTTTCGTTGATATCGTCGTTCGTTTTGTTATGTGCTGTGAATTTTATATTTGTATGTTACAACCACCGCTGTTGCTAAACTCACCTGTTCACTTTGAACCATCGTCAGCCGACTCTGTTGTATGTAAAATTCATCGTCGAGTCGGCTGACGATGGTACTAAGTGAACAGGTGAGTTTGTACGAGGTTGGGTGACCCCTAATGGCAAAAAATTAATCTTGAATGCTAAAGTACGCGTAAAACCACCGGTGTCGATGGTTATCGTTAGAAAACATGTAGTTACTATCAACGCGGGCTAATTCGATCCATCAGTTTGCGCCTTTGTCTTAATTTTCTGAAAAGGATATTTATTAATAGATAAATTGACAATGAAATATAACTTTGTCGCACAGATGGTTCGATGATGCACTTTGAAATTACACTAATCTTATCGAATTTGGTTTATGTCTTGAGATGTCTGATTTTAAACAAACTCGCTTCGTCCTCGTCTTTTGGCGTATCGCGGAGGACTGCAATAAATGACCAGCGTCGGTATTTTTGCTCGGGTATAATGTATGTGTCTTCAAGGCAAGAGTGAATTGGCTATTTCTAAGTTAATGCACTTCACCAATGCTTTCATGCCACTAAACATCAGGTAAGATTGTAGTGAAGCATTCATTCATAGTATGTAAGAAAATAATTTATATGTAGGGTCTGTCGACAGAACCAGATATTAGCGAAGATAAAAGTGTTTGATACCTGTTCAGTATTTAATTAAATATTTAACCACGATTGTGTAACGTAATAACTCTTCTAGATTAATATTATCAGCAAAATTTATATCCTTGGAAATAGCACACGTGTTTCTGGCAATTTGATTAAACATTATTTGAATTCCGTTATACACTTTGATGTCTAATCCGTTAGTTAGGGAATAGTAAATAATAACGGAGGAACTATAAAGCTCTTCTGTAATAAGGGAATCCGCGCTAATTACCAGTGTTTGTGGACTATATTCCGCTGTTTCGTTTTGCGTTATTATTTTCGATAGACAGATATGAATAGTGAGATATCTATTGCTAAAGACACGTTGTTTGAAGTTATAATTGGTAATTAATAATGTACGTTACAAGCAGGCTAGCATTGACTGTCGTGTATGTCCTGTTTGATTTTATTAATTGTTTCTAATTTTGTGTACAAACACAGCAGTTGCGAATTAAAGGATAATTATGTACTTATTTTATACTTTTATTACTAACTCAGATATATAACAAGGTCTATTAAAAATATTAAAAAAACACAAGCTACAATTATAGATCCATAATACAAAGAAACACATTATACAAAGATACACACAAA